>JAOUQY010000021.1:14440343-14450356 GCA_028566355.1 Doras micropoeus
GATGGATTGGCGCCCTGTCTAGGGTTGTTCCTGCCTTGCGCCCTAAGCTGCCGGCTAGGAACCGGCTCTCCCGTGACCCTGAAATAGGAATAAGCGGTTAAGAAAATGGAATGGAATATTATATTTTATTTTATTATATTTTATTATATTTCAATGAAAAGTATTATAGGTCTGTCTATAATTTTAAATTTAGTTCAAAAATTATAATTCTATCTGTAATTTGAAAATATAATGAGCTTTCTACATCAGCATTTTAGTAAAGTTGTGTTTTTGTAAGCCAGATCGAGCTAAGAATTCCATAACATTTTGTTTACAAATTTTTTTAGTTATTTATACAGACACACGCATTGTTTAGCATTATAAATGTATAAAAAGGAGTTATCATTTTTATTAATTCAAATTTTGTTCAAAATATTCTGAGGACTGAATCGAACGGTGAAGCCAGTATTGTGAGTCGAATGAAATCGTGACTGGAGTGTATTGTCACACCCCTGCTGTTCATTCAAACATGCTCTAAGCCTTAACCCCTTTTATAGTTTTTTTACCTCAAAATACCTAAGGCAAAACATTCCTGGCAACGCCGCTGGGTGCTCTTACTTCTGGCACTCAATCCCTGTGGAGTCTGAAAATGTGCGGAAGAACGCTGTGAGCAGAAAGCATGTCCTGGCGCTAAATTCATCACATCAGCAACAAATTAGTTTCCCTTCTCGATTCTATGTTTCGTACAACTGAGACAGTACAAATATGCCTGGTGAGGAACAGCACGATGATGCGGTTTCATGAGAAACACATTAGGAATGCAAGCTTTATATGTTTGCATATCTAGTTGCAATTTTTTGTAGCTTTTTAGTCAGATGAATATGATTTTGTTATTGTGCTTAATTTAAAAAAAATACCTTATTTAATATGTTAACAAAATCAGAAGTCATTTTGATAAGAAATGCATCTGTCTGTCTAAAATTACACTGTATTTATACTTATTCCATCGACCTCTAACTATGAATTTTTTGGCGCTTAGACATTTGCTTATTGTCTTTAGTGATTGTTGTTTCTTTTTAGGATCCAAAATTAGCAAAAGTGTGTCACTAAGTCTCCAGAAGAGCCATCAATAACAAAAGTTATACCTTAATAAACAATAATGTGCCTAAGACTTTATATAACAGTACTGTATATGCCTAGACTGTACAAATATACAGTTTATTATTATTGTTGTTGTTGTGTGCAAAAATCTTACATTTTTCGGTATAACCACTATTAGTAAAAACTGTACCCCTGTGCGTACAGTCGACGAATCATATGGCAACAGCACAATGCATAATATCATGCATATACAGCTGAACAGCTTATATATTATTATTATTATTATGTTATAACAGGGGAAAAACGTGATCTCCCTGGCTTTAACCGCAGCATGGTTGTTGGTGTCAGACAGGCTGGTTTGAAAGTGCTGATCTCCTGGAATATTCACACACTGCAGTCTTTAGAGTTTAATGGTGGGGGAAAAAAAAATAAATGTACAGCCAGTCCGTGACAGGTCTGTGAGCGGAAACAGCTTGTCAGTGAGAGAGGTCAGAGGAGAATGGCCAGACTGGATGGAACTGACAGGAAGGCTACAGTAACTTAAATAACCACTCTTTACAACCATGATGAGCATGAAAGCATCTCAGAACACGCACCCTGACTGGGATGAGGTAAAACAGCAGGAAACCACATTGGGCTCCGTGTCTGTCAGCCAAGAACAAGAATCGGAGGCTACAATGAGCACAGGTTCACCAACACTTGACAGCTGAAGACTGGAGAAATATCATGCAATGTTTTTTGTTGTTTTTTTTTTCTTAGATGCCTAACACATTAGAGTGTGAGTAGAAAGAAAGTAACTTTCAAAACTTGTCTTATTTTCTTTTTAACAAATTCAGTGTTTTTGAGAAATCTATCTGGGGTTTTACCTGCAGAGACAGAAGAAGTGTAGCAGGGTCTCTAGGAAGACTGCAACAACCCACAATCCAATTTTCTTTGAAAACTGTGTGTGCGCGCGCGTGTGTGTATGTGTGTGTGTGAGACAATGTGCCTGCTTTAAATGAAACAAAAATGCAATTTAATTTAACATTTTATCAATGCTTTTAATTTTAATTGCTTGAAATTGTAATTATGTTTATGATACTTAGCAATGTTTGAATTTTTATTCTTTTTGAAGATAATTATTTTTGCATGTGCCTTAGACTTATGCGCACAAGTCATATCTAGTAAGCAGTTTCTTTCATTCAGTGCTATGGTGTCAGCCTGTTTATCAGAAAACCTGTCATTCCTCAGGCCTCAGCTCCATCACCATTGTTGGGCTCAAGCCAGAGACCGAATACGAGGTCATTATGTCTGCCATCAACGGCAAGGGTGAAGGAGAAAGCTGTCCCCCAGAGACTTTTAAAACGCTGCCTGTCAGTAAGTACCACTCTCTGTTTTTCTCTATCCTACATATCTGTGGTGCTCACGCTCCCTCACCAACCCTTAGTCCAGCAGCAGGCCACGCTTTAATCAGGATCCTCCACCTAGCAAACGTGCTGCCAGTCTTTACGTGTATATGTGTGTGTGAGTGAGAGAAAGAGCATGAAAGAAAGAGTGAGCCGACAGTGCTGGGAGTTGCTTGGCTAATGTCTGATTCCAGCTCCACCAGTGTTCCCTGCAGTCTGACTGTTCAACATCCCTCTCTCCGCCCCCTCACCCCCTCCAGTTCCTGCCAGCGCCAAAAAGCTGGCATGTGCATCCATTCTGAGTGTTGTCTGAATTGACGGGCTCAAGCCCCGCTTCCTGTTGAGATTTAGATTACAGAAATCTCCATGGATCTGTTTATCTGTTTATAAAGGATTTAGATTCACCTCTAAGTAAATATTACTTACATTACTTAAAACATTACAACATTAGGACAGCATTAGGGCAGCAATAATCACGTTGTATACATTTGTACCCAAAACTGCATATTTTGTCCCCTTTAAAAGAATGTGATTTGGCATATACATTATATACAGGAGAGTGCAAAGGCATTCACTATATGTTCAAAAGTAAGTGGACACCTGACTATCGCACCCATATGTGATTATAGAACATCCCATTCCAGATGTTGTCCTCCTTAGTTGTTATAATAACTTCCACTCCTCTAAGAAGACTTTCCACTAGATTTTGGAGCATGACTGTGGGGAGTTGCTGAATCAGCCAGAGGAGCGTTAATGAGGTCAGGCACTGACATCGAGTGTGGAGGCCTGGGTTGCAGCATTCCAGTTCATCCTAAAAGTGCTCACTGGGGTTGAAGTCAGGGCTCTATGTAGGCCCCTTGAGTTCTTCCAATCCAACCTTGGCAAACGGTATCTTCATGAAGCTTTCAGGCTTTCTGGGCTTTGTAAATCCAGTGAACTGAATGCAGTGTTATAGCGTATGAAGAATTACGCTTCCTAAAAAAAAAAAGAAAATGGCCGGTGTGTCCACATACTTTTGGCCACATAGCGTGTATCAGTTTAGTCCACACGATGTGATTTAATTAAACCTAAATGTCACAACCGTGATTACATGTGCAGTTTATCACAATGGAAGGGCAGGTATTAATCTGGCATTGCAGTCTTAATGTCTGTTACCTCATGTGAGACAAAATTATACCTTTCATTGATGAGACGTTTTATCATGCTTCAGTATCTTAAAATGATCGTTTATAGTATTATCTTCACACCATTAATTAATATAGTTTTAATATTAGTTGAAGTATATATTAGATATATATGGTTATGTTAGATTTATATTAAATATTCACGACTTGTTGACAATGTTATCTAGACCATGTGATTGTTATAAACAAAATATACTCTTATTTACATCCGTATTATATTTTGAACCTCTTTTTTTTTTGGAACATCTTATAGCCTTTATTCGATATTATGCTGGTCATGCAGTTATTTCTGTGTTAGCCCTGCAGGAATCTCTTTGAGAGCTGGACTCGAATAGCTCAAAAAATATCCTAATTTAGCTGAATGGAATTGCCTTCTTCTGCACTCTGAGTGTGCTTGAAAACCAGACGCCACGAAATGATCTGACATTATAACACTAGCAAATTAGATCATTCTAGCTAAGCTCATAAAGAGCTCATAAATATCACTATCGATTATATTCAATCCACCAAGGAAGACCGGAATAGAAACCGAATTTACTGTAGAAGTAGAATAAATGCAGTACAGATACCAGATGGGTGACAAATTAAAGGAAAAACCGGTGAGCGGTGAGCGTGTTATCTTGTGTAGAAGGAAGTCTAACAAAATTACAAGCAATGTTTTCAGTTACGATTTAAATAAAGTGGAAAGGATTTTACATGATTATATCTTTTGTGTCATTTTATGCTTACTTACGCACTGGTTAACTAACAGCACTCATTTTTTGTCGTAAATTGATGCTATGACAGTGTTTTCAGCCAAAATGGCCAGGATTTTGTGCTTACAGAACAAACGTCAAATTAGAACACGAAAGTTAAATATGGATTTTCCCTGCTGTACTTTTTCTATGCATTGTAAACGTGTTTAATCTTTAAGTCTTTTTGGGTTTTTTTCCAACCCGCCGGATAATTACTGAATGTAATAACAGGTGTCTTTTTGCTCAGCCTGCCTAGAAGCAGATTAGAAAAGGAAGTGAGTGTGGGAAAAGTGACGATAGCAAAGCAACGACTCTTTGATAATTCGGTTTCCTTCCAAACTAGTAGGGATTAAGTGACTTTATAAAAATGCACATAATTACCGCTCTCTCTGCAGTCTTTTATTAAAAGAATTTCTCCACTAATACGGTTCAGTTGATTCATCTCTGAAGTGCTGCGTAATGAAATCACCATAGAAAAGAGTTCACCCACCAACATTTCTTGGCTGTTTTGCCTTCTGAAGACCATCAAACTCTAGAGAAAAAAAGCAGGGAAGTTCTGCCTTTTTCATTTGGTAGGCATGTGAGTAAATGATTACTATAGAGCGGTAGTTTGCTATTATGGTTAGCCCAGCCCATTAGTCATAGGCAGGATGACATTTGTTCCAATCTGCTTGGTATATCATGCTTCCATCTGTGCTTGGCCACCCTTTGCTTCTATAGCAACCTCCATTCACTCCCATTCTCCTGCTCTTGTTTTTCTCTCTGATTAATCAGGTTGTTCCTCTGTGCCATTTTGGGTTTCTTTAGGACTTTGAGAAGTTCTCTTGAATTAACCCTAAAGTGGCCAGTTGGACTCACCTTTCTTTTCTGCCATCTTGTCGCTTTCTGTTCTCATGTGATCTCTCTTTCTGTTTTTTTGCATTTCTCATCATGTTTCCCATCTTGTTTTTGTTCCACCGGACAACTCAGCCTATACTTTCACAAGTAAGTGCTTTATTTCTCTCTGGCTCTGACTCTCAGTTTGGTCCTTTTCTACCAGTTACTCCAACCATGTCTTTCACATCCATATGGAAGCTATTAGCCAATGGTAGTGAAGCTTAAATGAGAAATTCAAATGAGGAATTAAAGTATTCCCTGCTTCATGTGAATTCGTACACCTCTGTGAAATTGGATAGGAAAGATTGTTTTCTCACCGAATTAAGTGCCTGTTTGCTCATTTTCTTCAAGCAAGGCGTTAAGTAGAATGTTTGCATTAAAGACCTCTAGAGAGCTCATGTTATATCACTCTCTGTCTTTCTCTCTCTTTATCTCTCTCTATCTCACACACATACTCTTACAGATGGGATCTCATTTTATTACTTAAACATAGACCAAGGCTTGTATTGGAGATTTTTTAGTAAATGAAAATGTGAATGATGCTTCATCGGATCCTTGCTCCAGTGGTCAGCAGCCCTCGTCCTTCGTAAACGAAGCCATGACCTCGAGTTAATCAGTACATACAGAAGAAGATTAGATTTGGGTTCCAATTGTACGCATTAAGGTAGATTTCCAGGAGGACTGGAGACCACCAGTGCATACTTTCCTTCCTCCATCATGTCTCTGTTAAAACCCATACTTCTGTAGCTTGCAGCATAATAGACGTTTAGTCATGGATATTTCCAGCACTGATCATGCAGTGATTTAATGCATTAAAAATGATTTGTTGGATTCAAAGTAATGAATATTTGGTTAGTAATGAAAGAAAACACTTGGTATGACTGCCTTTAGTTCCCATTTGTCAGTGATCTGGTGCACTTTGCCTGAGAACACATGCTCATGGTTATTATGCTATAAAAGAAAAGAAGCAGACAGGCATGGATGAGCCCATATCCTATAATGATAATGTAATGTGATCATGTTTGGTGGAGATGGATGGCATTGTCTGCTCTTGTTGTTGAGATAGACTTCTTGGATGTGTGAGGTGATTGGCGACATAATGATCCAAATGCTGCAAACATTCACTAAACATTCATCAGCTCGCATATGACAGGATTGGAACACTCCAGTGCCTCAGACAGTCGTCGCATTACCGCTAAACAGCCCTGCTGGCAGTCTGGAGTGAATTTACCTGCCAATCCCTGGCCACAGGGATAGATAGAAAATGAATATAAAGTTGAAGACTTGCTGAAGTTTGTTGCAAATGACTGAATGTACTGTGTGATGTACTGGTTGGGGCATAAGGTGCATTCACTTGGAAGTATAAGTTCTTTGGCCTGAAACTCCCTTTCTTTAAGAGTTTCTTTTGTTACAACTATTGTTGTAAGTCAAGGGAAAAGGGAACAGAGAGAAGATGCATCCATATTCACGTTGTCTTTGCAGTCCGGAATGTTATGTGGCATATAGAAAAGGCATTGTGTGCTGTCACTCAGCTTTCCTCACAGTGGAGAAATCTTCAGTTTGACATTTGTTGAGAGGTAAAGGAGCTCTGACAGGTACTCATCAGAGCTTCAGCACCAGAGGCATTCCCAGGATGACTGAAATCTCCAGAGGAGGAAGACGGTGGAAGTGTGAAGAGATGCTCAGAGAATGTCAGGTTCAGTAGTACTCAGGTGACTGGCTCTATTGAGAAAGCTGCCTCTGGCCTCCTTCTTAATGCCTTGCGGAAGCTATAATAGAGAATCATGTAAACAATGCTTAACAGAAAATGCTGTAGGGCTTAGCCATTGTCCATAACAACCAGTGGCAGGGTTGGGTTGTTAGGAGATGGAGGTGGGTGAAAACTGACTGACTAGCTGACTGAGAGAGAGAGAGAGACAGAGACAGAGAGAGACAGAGAGAGAGAGAGAGAGAGTAATGATTGGTTATGCTGCACCCACCTTGCCTGTTTCTACATTAGAGTTTTGGAGCCAAGCCCACAAAACCCAGTTAAGGAACAAAAGAAATGATGCCCATCGGCGGAGCTTCTTCTCTTTCCTTAATCTGCTTTATTACAGAGGAGACAGCAGACATCTTTAACAAAGTGTCTTAAAGACAGATGCGTAAAGGATGTTGCTCATTTAGAGGACACTGAGAGAGGTCATTCTTTAGATAGAAGACACACTAATCTGAAAAGGTACAATTATTCATTTGGTTGACATGTGAGTTCCAAAGCAACTTAGAAGTTCAACAGGATATATTTGAGCAGTTGAGGGTTAAGTTTCCTGCTTGGTGCTGGCATTTGAGCCCACAGCATTCCATTCATGAACCAAAAGTCTTAACCACTGAGCCACCATTACCCCTGAATGCAGTGGTCACTAGGGCTGCATGTATAATCCCCATTTCCAGAAAAGTTGGGACTTTTTTTTTCTTAAAATGCAATAAAAAAACAGATATCTATTATTTGTTAATTTACTTGAAGCTTATATTTAACAGATAAAAGGACCAAAAAAGATTTTCAATGATGAACTTAATTCGATTTGTTAAATAGAAACAAACTGATGCCTGCAACACACTAAAAAAGTTTACCACTAGGTCACATCACCTTTTTTTTAATTAGACTTTTTAATCATTTGGGAATTGAAGATACTAATTGTTACAGTTTTGCAAGTGGAACTTTTGCCCATTCTTGCTGCGTACACAACTGTAGCTGATGAAAGACTTAAATTCTTTGCAATCGTGCACTGAGAAGCATTGTATTTGAACTGACTGACATTTCTCTGAACCATGATTGCAAAGACTAAGTCTTTGGTGGATGCTCCCTTTATACCCAGTCTTGATGACCACACCTGTTAACAGTTATACTGCTAACTGTCGATTATTAAATGCATAACCTTTTCATTCTTATTTTGCCTCTGTCCCAACTTTTGTTGAGTGTGTTGCAGGCATCAATTTCGAAATTTGTTTAAATTTGAACTTCTGAACTTTATTGAACTACTGAAAATCTTTTCTTTGTCCTTTTGTCTGTTAAATAAAGGTTCAAGTGAATGAACAAATTACAGGTTTCAGTTTTTATTGCATTTTTAGAAAGTGTCCCAACTTTCCTGGGGACATTGGGTTTGTACATTGCCAACCAATTCCAATGAGAATGTGTTGCTCTGTTTGTATATTATTGCATACATATAAATGGCTCAGATTTTTTTTTAATCAGCATTGGAAAAATAACTAGCAGATATCTGGTCATTTGACTCACAATTAAAAAGCATTTTCATGAATTCTCATACTGGCGGAAATAAGATGCATGTTCCCAAGGCTACCAGACTACAAGGATATTTTTTGGCCATGGCAGAGCGTAGATGCAGTTGGTCCTGGTTTGACAAAATAGAAAGAGGCTACAGCCCGCAATTATCACAGTTGGATAACTCTTTTAGCTGAGTACATTTTGCCAGAGAAATAATGTTGCCTGAATCAGAAATCGATCAGGTCTTTCATATATGTAAACAGATAGGACAAAAAAAATCACACTGTGTCAAAAATATCAAAACTGCACATGAAGGCCTACAGTGTAAATGCAATCTAGGAAATGTGTCTTGATGGCAGCAACCAAAACCAGGCATGAGCATTTGGCTGTAATCCAGAGTGAGTGAGAGGCCTAGTTTTAAAGTGGAGAAACCAAGAAGAGCAATATCAAGGATGACAGCTTTAAAAGCTCATCTGGAGACCTCGTTCTTGGCTCATGTTAATTCTGTGAGGCGTGAAACAGTGCAAGTGGATGGATTTGTGTCAGCTCGCACTGATGTATCTTTACAACATTTACGAGCCGAACAGGGTGTAATATGAGTGCAACAGTCCATAGTGCCGAGACTATTCAGTCCCAGAGAGTCGTCGGTTCATACGCTTTAGAGCTTTACTCCTGCACGGAGCGATCCGTTTCCAACACGCTTGCTCTATGCCGATCCGTCTCAATACACCGTCACACAGAGTCTTAAAACCTTCAGTTGAAATGATTATGACCAGGAATTCATAGCTGTCATTAGTACTACCAACATGGCAACTTGTGTCACTTTTTTAAGGATCCTCTGTGGAATTGAATTCAAAGATGAGAATGTGTTACTCTGTAATGCTATTATCATCTTCATTTCACGAGTACACTTAACAGCCATGGAAACAGAAGACAAGACATTCCTGCACCTTGTTAGAGTGTCCTTACTTTAAGTACATTAATTTCAGTGTCTCTTGATGGAATATTCAACTACCTTTCCATTCTACTTGATACAAAACTCTACTAATTTGATAATAATGATAGTCCAAAGAAGCAATTATTTCCACCTCTTAACATTCAGAGTATGATCTAAGGTTTGTCCTTGGTGTAAGCTGCTAGACAGACATTACATTTTAAGGAACTAATCTTCTATCTAGCACCCTCTGGAAAGCTAGGATCTTTAACTATCCAACAAACCTTTCAGGAACCCCAAATGTAGGCCCAGTTAATCAGATGAAATGGACTGAAAACCAAAGCTTTTCCATGAGTTACGTAGAACTCAAGTGTACAAATGATTCTATTTTTTTAAATTGGGGACTGAAACAACTGCCTGGAAAACAACTTGCGGCTGAATTCTGGAAAATGGCGGAAATGTATTTAAAGACTATATCTGTCAATAATCTACAGGGGTTAGACAATGAAACTGAAACACCTGTCATTTTAGACCACAATAATTTATTAGTATGGTGTAGGG
>JAOUQY010000021.1:14454656-14472524 GCA_028566355.1 Doras micropoeus
GCTGGTCCAATTTAGCCATGAAACCTGCCACACTAAAATGACAGGTGTTTCAGTTTCATTGTCTAACCCCTGTATATGTTTGAATACAATGACTTAACTTTAGGTAAGATTTTAAAGTCAGTAAATGCAGAACCAGAGGCACTGCTGTAAGCTAAATCTTAGGCTGCTCAGTGGCTTACAGAAAAATACCAAGTCATGTGGTAGGAAACATTGTGAAAATGTGCAGAGAGTTTGACTAAAAGGAAAAAGAAAGCAGGGAATAAAATATGGGTCTTTTAGTAAAGGTTTGTTTGGAAATCAGAAGGGAAAAATAAGCATGGGAGGTCATATTCTGCAACAGCAAGGTCAGGCATCTGTGCATGCAATTGATATGTGCAACTTTGAGAAAGATTAAGAAGTACAAAAAAATCTGAGGAGTGTGTGCACAGAGAACAGCTACAAGTGGTAACTTTTCTAAACCAGGGCAAGGATTATTATAATGTATTATAATATATAATACAGTATATATGCACTGCATCTCCTTTGTACAGATTCATTTGGTGAGTATGATGCATCCTGTGGCTAACTCGAGAATGTTGTTTTTTTTGTTAGTTATGATGTTGACTTCTTTTCAAGGATCTTTTTTTTTTCCAACGAATTTTGTCTAAATGCTTGAAATGCTAGCCTGCAATACACACCCAGGTACACAGATGATGATGATGCAAGGAGCCAAGTTTCCCTGTTAAAACTTGGGACTACTATGAAGCATGCATGATCCAATATAATTATACTAAACTGTTAGAAATTATAATAGTTACTTTAATCCTCAAAGGATAAGTTTTGAGTCAAATGACTTTGGATCACTTCAGCAGCATTCATCCCAGACATTCATTTCTGTGATTTGCTCTGTACTGAGTAATTTACTGCAACAGTGAATCTCATCATGAAGCTGCACTGGAAGTCTGAAACTTTCATTCTGAAACAAATCCTTTAAATCATTCAAGAACAAATTGCATGCCTTCACGATTCGTTGGCAACAAGCTTAAAGTGCAAATATAGTTCAACAACAGCATGTACATAGTCTCTATATACTCCTTAACCCTTTAACCACCTTAAACATAATATTTATTATATTATATGTATTATAATACAAATATTATTATATTTGTGTTCACCGGACCACAAGTATTTCTAAATATAAACTATTAAATATTTGCTATTTCTAATTCGAAAGGATTTTGTAGCTTAACACACTCCAACTGTAACCCTGACCAGGCAGTTACTAAGGATGAATAAATTAACACTGTTAAAGAATGTGAGCGTTATTTGTCCCGCACCGATCGCTGGCCTGCTTAACTTCTTCACAGACGTTCTAGGACATTAAACATAACTACAAATGGATAAAAATGTTTGTTTACTATTTTTCTGTAAAATGAATCATGAATGTGCCTGCAGGAAATATTACATTTACGGCATTTGGCAGACACCCTTATCCAGAGCTTTAAAGATCTGAATCTGGAAGTAGTTTTAAAACAAATGTAAGGCATCCATTGCAGCTCTCCGTTTAGAATTACTGTAGCAGGAAATCACACAGTGTTGAGGAGAAAATGCGCTGGTTTTTTTTGTGGCATGTTTTTGATTTCATTCCAAAACTTATTCTTTACGTATTTTTCTTCTGTGTTTGTGTGCCTAAAACTCAAGTAAGTATTCCTCATGATCTTACTGCATATCATGAGGGTTAGATCTAGATTATTGTCTCACATGCTCATGTTTAAAACGCTGTAACAGTTTTCTCTCTGGGGTCCACCGGATCTACAGCACGGTTCAGTCTGTAGGTGGAAAGTAAAATCGCTCTCAGCCGTGACGCTGAGGTCCGCCTCTGTCCTAACACTGCACATGGTCGTTCTGTAGTCAGTGTACACTCAGTGGATATGTAGTTTTGGTTTGTCATTGTAAATCATTACCTTTGCTTCTGCTTGCTCCTGTTTTTTACTGCCACTGATATCATGCAATACGCACAAGCCAACAAATGTAATGTTTTACATTGTGTTGCATTGTTTTGTTTTGTTTTGTTTTGCTTCCCTGACCCAATAAAGTGCCCTTGTTCAGAGGAAAAAAAATCGGTCTTGACAGGATTCAGAAAGCAGTTTGGGATGCGTTTCTCAAAGCCCGTAAACGACAGAGTTACATCTTTAACATAAAACATGACTTTAAAAACGACTTTAACATAACACTGCATCCTGAAGATCCTGAAACTGCTTTATGGATCTGAATATCTTAATGTCCATGGTTTGTATGCATAATCTAATGTTTTAGAGAACTGCCTATTATGTTTTGAATTTATGTTCTCTTTTGTTTGTCTTCATGTTTGTATTATTATTATTTTTATTTTTTTGGTGTTAACATTCTTGTGTTTTCCGTTTCCACGTTTGTGTAATTTGATTTTCAATGTTTTGTATTTTTCATGTGACCCACCACCCCCTTCCTCCTCCCTCTCCTCATCCCCTCCCAATTTTCCTTTCAACCAATGTTGCACGTGCGTATCATGTGACTTTGTCATGTGGCTCTTGCATGGTGCTGATGATGTCGTCTTCGCTGGTGAACAGAAGGTAATATTTTGTTTCCTTATCATTTTGGCCTCATTGCACGTTAGGAGAGAAAACAGAAATCAAGCATGAGTTAGAGAAGAAAAAAAAAAAAAACATTCACCCAAAGCCATCAACTTCATGGACCATTTCATTCATGAGCCATTGATTCTCTTTACACTGGCCATTTTGTTTCGGGATATAAAAACAGGCTGTCTGACTGAACGGTACACCCGTAGGCCTCTGCTTTAATACATTTTAATAATCAGTTAATAGGAAATCATAACAGAGGTTATATAATATATATTAAGTACAGAATGCTGCATTCGTCGTTCTTTACTTCCCAAACGTCTATGCTCAGTTAATATCCTACTACTGAGATTTGCATTGATTTGTGGCAGAGTCCAAACAGCGGCTTAAAATCCGATAATTCAAACTTTGGCTCTGCCCTGCTGCCTGTAGTATTTTACGGAGATTCGAATCGAATACAAATTACTATTGCTTAAAATGTTAATCATTTTAACATCACATAATTACAAGGTTTTCACGATACCAATATAACGATTAAAGTTGAAGTTGAAATAATGCACTAGGGGTGTGACAGTATACACCATTATCAATTCTGAAATATTCGTAATAAAATTGTTAAAGCTGCAGTATGTATTTTTTGTTATCACAGAAGTGTGAGTGGGAAAAACACATATTTATAAAACTTGGCGTCAGAGCTGCCTGGTGTGATTTGGCACAGGTTTTAGAAGAAATAGCTCACCATGGTACAAATGTCAATAATTTCAATGCTCATTGAATATATTTTAAGACACCAGTCAGAATAATGTGAGTGGGGACCTGATGCAGGGGTATTAACACTACCTGAAACCATCAGATTGTCACCATAACCATCGTGATTAGTTTACTTCAATGATTCAATTTTTCATTTCCAGAGTTTGGTGCCTATTTTTAAATAAAAACCACACTTTTTGAGAGTACATACAATTACAACAGGCACTATAGCATACAATAAAATAGGAAATAGTGCACAGTGCTACATATTATACCAATGGCCTGCTTGTGTGCCCTATATAAACCACTAGTCCATAAACTCTTACGCTACTAAATAATTGTAACGTTGTTCTATAGCCTGCCCATCCCCATTTTGTAGAAGAATGTAACATGCATAAACACAATCAGGCATAGTTAAACATGGATAATCCATGATCTGAAACTAGAAAAACAGGCAAGGCTCACAACCAGGTGAACACAGAACTAGGAAATGCAAACACCAAGGCTTAGACTAAACAAAATGAAAAGCGTGATAAGACTTTGCAAAGACTTGCATACCGAGGATATACAAGGGCAGAATTATCAAGAACTAGCACAGAACAGGTGAACGTAATCAAATGACTAGAAAAGAAACTAAAGCAAACAATTATAAAGTGTTAGTTGCCATGGAAACTGGAACACAAAGGGTGAACCATGACAAAGAGATACCACAGAAATCAATTTTATGGTTACCATTATACCAAAAAAAAATGCTTCCAAATGAGGCTGTTTTCTTATATCAAGGACATGTACTTCAGAGGCTAGGCAAGATTCCTTGCTATCATTTAGAGAATAGTGAACATGTTTACCGAATATGCAGGTTTGCGTCACCGGTAAGGTCCCGCCCTCTTCTTCTTCTTGACTTTTATGGCAGGTGGCAAACCATGTTATGGTGCAATGGAATGTGGAGCAGGAAATTAAATATACACCCACTAATTCTAATGAGGAATAAAAATTGAGAAAAAAATTTAAGAAAGTAAAGTTATATTCTCTCAATCGGGTTCCTTCTCTTAAGATATTGAAACAAAACTTCTCCCTAGAACTTCTTTGTAAAAGATCACAGAAATCAAAGCTTAACTTTATTTCTTTAAAGTTCAGTATCAGTTCCCGTCTCTCAGAATCATATATTGGACAGTAAAGCATTCCATGTTCAACGGTTTCTTCTTGATCACACAATTCACACCTTCCTGTATTATGTTTTCCTATTTTAAATAATGTACTGTTTGAGCAATACGTAGTGGCCCCGCCTTCAATTCTTTGCTACAATTCAAAGTGCGCATAGGATTGTGGGTAATTTAAGAACGCCAAGGGTACATTAAGGCATCCTGGAAAATTCTCTTAATTGAAGGATGTTCTCGTTGGTCTAGGATAACTTTGCACTATCCTACACAATAGAACAGGTGCCATTTGATGACTATTCGAAGACATAGCATCCTGAAATGAAGCCTTTACCTGATGTTGGGAAACAGCCAGAAAAGCATTTTGAATAATGAGTTCAATCGTGGCGACACTGTCAGTCATAGTGACGCTAGCCAATCATGGGCGTCTGTAAGCTCAGGTATGCGGAAGACGGCAGATAGTCTTAGTCGTCTTAGTCTCTTACGCTGTCCTGTCGCACAGTAGTTTGAAAAGAAAATGAAATAATAAAAACTCTGATGATTCAATACATCTCTAAATCCCTAACCATTACATACTGCAGCATTAACATCAGTTTTTCATGTCATAAAATACATAATCTCCATGTTTAGTAATTTCTAGTTTCTCTTTTAAAGAACAAACCAATCAGACAAAACTACTAATTAATTAGTAGTTTTGGTAGTAATAGTCTTTTTCTGAAAATTTTGACCGTGTTATTCATGATTTAGTATTGAAACTGCATATCATGTATTTTTACACTATATCCTTTCCACCCCTAGCATGCACCATCTGCAGTATGACCTTACCTGATCAAATTAACAATTCTACGTCAGTTCCACTATACATTGCTGCACGCATGCAAGATTACACACACTTCTGTTCAGGCCTGCGACTTGTCCTGGTCCCGTGGTTTTCTCCCCCTTGCATGTTGTGTGTGTGTCTGTGTCCACAGTGTATCTGCACTGTTGTAGTCTGGTTTTCATGTATGCCGATGCTGTAACATTAGAGCACATCACTCTCTCTCTGTTTAAGGTACGCTGGGCATTATGGTGGGTCCTGAAAATGAAACTCACCACTTGGATTCTGATTTTGTTTCATTTTTCTGGCTTTCATGGTAGACTGGGAGACTGACGTCTCACTGTCGCATGGTAGAGCATGTCTCTGTCTGTTTTCTTTAGTACTTTAACCCTTTAAACTTTTTTTTTACTTTTTCTAGCATCTGGAAAACTTTCACCTAACTGGGAATGATGCTGGTGACTGGAGCTCAAATTTCCATTGACGTGCCATCTATGAATGAAATGCTCTCTTTATTACTAACCCAGGTTTATTTGGATTTCAGCTTCAAGCTATGACCACTGTGACCTTCCCAATGTTACAAGGCTGCGTTTAGCCTTTTATTGTCACTTCCATGGGACCTTATAATATTAGGGTCATGCAGTGCCAAAAATAAGCAAGAATTCTCTACGATCTTGTGTCCTACCTGTTTGAACTAATAAGCTAGTGTCTGAATCTGAATCTATTTAAATTGCCTTTGACTAACATAAAATACCACAAAGGGGAATGATTAGTAATACTTCAGGATTAAGCTATCCTTATGTTTATTTCTAACCAGGGTCATGAATTTTTTCTCTCTCATTCCATCAGAGTAGCACATCCATGCACATATGTAGTTAGAGTTACATCATCACATAACCCATATCCATCTTATGTGTACATGCTAGCAGTGTCAGTGTCTTATCTAATGTCACACCAAGTGCTAATGGGGCTATACTAGCCACCATTTGTTATGATTAATCCACAAGAGCCAGAGTCTCCTCCCAGGTTCCTCTGGTGACACAGGTGGACAGCTAACAATCCAAACAAACAGCCCATGCAGAGATCTGGCTTGCCCTTGGCCTCGATGATGTTATTAAAAATAATGGAGGAGCTCCTCCAATCAATGTGAACAGGATAATTAAGGGAGCACTGTCATTAGCCAGCGGACTTGGCGAGATAACGAGCTCCCACTGAGAGTACATTGCAGCGGTGCCCTCTTGCTCCAGCCCTCTTCTCATTACCGCCAAGCATGGTCCATGTCTTAACTCCCCTCTCCCAGGAGCCAGGAACTCTCACTAATGCTCAATATTCAGAAAATGGTTTGACGAAAGACCTCGTTATGGCTCCCAGAAATATACACCGCAATGGCATCGCTCAACACCCCAGCACTCTAGCACTAAATTATTGCCAATGCCAGGATGGTTACAATTAAAATCACCAGATTAATTGTTCTCACCTATACCATGTAGGTAAACTGCTCCAAAGTGTACAGTGTAAAATACCCCTGCAGTCTGATGGGAATTGAACTTGCATATCAAAGGCTAATAAAAAAATGTAACAGATATCCCTAGTATCATACAGCTACTTACTCCAGCACCAATGGACAGACGGTGTTGCAAGGCAACATACAAATTTATATTAATGTACTCATTATAATAAGCTATTGTTTCTATAGTAACAAATTACACAGGGACTTGTATGATGGATGTGCCAAGTAAACAGATTTTAAAAATGCAGTTGTTGATATATTGATGTTTTCCATTTTTGGAAGGGGTCTCCAGTGTCAACTTCTGTAACAAGCTGTTAATTTATTTTCTTTATATTTTCCACCACGCAGAAGTCTTCAGGACAGAGGACATGCACTTGCAGTTATATGCCAAGCTGCATTTCTTTTCTTATTAATGTCAAGAAAGAGAAAAAGAGAGGTTGGTGAGGTAACAACTGTTCATAGCTGTTGTAGCGCAGGTTCCACAACATTAAATGTGTAACTGGAAGAATACCTGGGCAAAAATAAATGTATTTATTTAATAAATAAATAAATAGCATTGGCAAATTGCTGTGGTGTAAGATGAATAGAGCTCTCAGCACACTCCATTGTGTAACATTACTGTTTTATATTGATTGTTAGTTGTGTCATGTTAATTAGGTTAATACCAATTTTCAACATGATACATTTGGATGTGGAGAGTAATTTATAGGTATTCACGCAAAATACGATGGCCTAAAAAGAAGGGAGGAGTCTTTTAAAAGAATGTGTGCAAACTTACCTCCAGTGAAGCGTAGCCCAATCCCAAGAATGTGAAGAACAGGCGTGCAATCTTGGGAAGCATGTTCTTGTCATTGGAACTAACTCAACATCATGAGAATGAAGAACAGTCTTGCATTTATTGGAAAAAAGTTAACATTTCTGATCTGCCTAGTCAGCAGGGTCTCAGTGAATTACAGATACTTCGGTCTGTCCCAGCTGGAATGTCTGGTATTAATGCATCCTCAATATTTATGTAGGATCAAGAACACTTGAGTGAGACAGGGAGAACTGTTCTAGGTTCATGACATCAAAGCAAGTGTATGACAATACCATAAAATATAAGCCCATATTGAGAAATTGACACCATTTTACTTTTCCCAGCATAGCATCTAAACCAGATGTAAAAATGATCTGAGTATATGAAGGGTAACAATTTTCTCTGTAGGAAAACTCATTAGTATTTTAAGTAATGTAATTTCCTTGACACCTTTGCTATTCAGACCAGTTCAAGAAGTAATGGTTCTACTATTTAATATGGCTTAAATGGGACATTCAGTGATTCAACTTCGATAAGGGCCTTTTAATTGTAACCTTTCCTGGCAGACTGCAATACCATATGCTCTCACTCAGGATTGATCAGAATTGGTTTGAAGGATAGTTAATAATGCATTTCTAAAGGGTGTAAGCTAAGCCTCCTGTGTTTGCTGCGCACCAGTTGAGGGCCTGGGCTAGGACACTCATGGAGAATCCAAGCAGATTCTGTTCTTCTCTTACTATGCATGTGTTTTCCTTAGGGGAACCAAATCCTCCAAAACTGGAGGCCAAGCTGCAGTCCCCAGGCAATGAGCTGAAGGTCAACTGGATCAAGCAGGATGATGGGGGCTCACCCATCAAACAGTACCTAGTGAGCTTTAGACCTGTGAGTATGATGGGATATGAGGTAACATGATACTCCTTCATTCTCCAGTCAGAAACGTGTCACACCATAGTCAGTAATATACCAATCCATAATTTTCCAATCAGTACCATGATACTCTATAGTTCTTCTGTAAGTATAATGTCACTCCATAGTTCTCCAGTTAGTAATATACCAATCTATAGTTTCCCAATTAGTATCTTGATATTTCATAATTCTTCTGTCAGTACCATGTCAGTCCAAGGTTTTCCAGTCAGTACCACACCACTCTATAGTTCTCCTGTCAGCATCATATCACTCCTTAGTTCTCCAGTTAGTAATACACCAATCTATAGTTTCCCAATCAATAGCATGATATTCCATAGTTCTTCTGTCAGTATCATGTCACTCCAAGGTTCTCCAGTCAGTACCACACCACTCTATAGTTCTCCAGTCAGTACCGCACCACTCTATAGTTTTCCAGTCAGTACCGCACCACTCTATAATTCTCCAGTCAATACCGCACCACTCTATAGTTCTCCAGTCAGTACCGCACCACTCTATAGTTCTCCAGTCAGTACCGCACCACTCTATAGTTCTCCAGTCAGTACCACACCACTCTATAGTTCTCCAGTCGATAGCATTTTACTCCATTGTTCAGTAGTCCGATACTTGTCCTTTCAGAACAGAGATACTCACGGGTCATTTATTACAAGCCCAAGTCAAGTCTCATGTCTCTTATGGTTGTGTCATCTGTGGCCATGGGAGGGAATAACATTCAGCTCATCAGGCATTTCCTTAATATTGATCCGCCCAGGAAACTAAAAAAAAGATGTATCATGAGTCCCAAATCTTGAGTTTGAGTCGAGTCTCAAGTCTTTTTAGGATGAGTCTTAAGTCAAGTCTGAAGTCACTGTGTGCAAATGAGGTGAGACTCAAGTCCAAGTCACAAGTTATGTTCCCATCTCTCTTCCAAAGGTCTCCAGTCAGAAACATGTTACACCACAGTTTTCCAGTGAAAACACATATATTAGACATTTTTAGTCACACGTGTTAGTCTATGGTTGTCTGGTCAGAAACAGCTTTCTATGGAAAAAACATACAAATAGTAATTAAGTCAGGAAAAAAAATTCTCAGTTTCTCCATAGTTCTTGTCTTTCATGTTTCTGATTGGTTTCATGTTGGAGGTGGGGTTGCAGAATGTTATCTGGAGAGCACCCATACTGAACATTTGTGTAATTTTGTGCCTGTTTGCAAACAGAAAAACCACAACAACTGGAAGCCTGTGGTCCGCGTCCCTAACGGCAGTGAGTTTTTGGTGCTGAGAGGTTTGGACTGGAACACAGAGTATGAGATTTCTGTGGTGGCAGAGAACCAGCAGGGCCGCTCCCAGCCAGGGATCCTCTTCTTCAGGACCTCCGCAGAACCCACCGCCATCCCAGGTACTATTTATCTTGACTTTTCCCCTCTAATCCCTATCACTGCCACAGGCCCTGTCAATCAGCACAGCCTGCAGCTGCTAACTCCCAAAATGCTCCACCGTAACACCGGTGTTAACTCTTTTTCCTCTGCTCTGTTTAGGGATAATGTGGGCTATCTGATTTGTGGCCAGGCTTCTCCTGGTTTTACAGACAGCAATACAGTCAGAGGTTGATGAGACCGCTTTGGCTCAGTGGAGCCATAAAACAGTAAGGGATGGCTAGGAGAGCTGCCGGGGGTTAATCCTGGAGATGCGACTCTAGCTTAGTGTCAGTCAGCTGCTCTCCAGGTCTTTACTTGCTGCCTGACTGGCAGCCCTCGGCTTCCTCTTTTAGTCAGCTATATTGCCCCACTCAAAGATTCTATCAGCAAAGATGAAATTTTCTGCTTGGTACTCAAGAAGCAGATCCACCCAGAATCCCTGTCAGCCCTACACTCCTCCCTTCCAGTGGCATTAGCTGCTTTGTGCTTTGTTTGCAGGGCTGTGGTTTCAGGCAAGTCTGCATTCTTATGTAACCTGCCTCCCCACGGATCAAGAAACAGGCCCTCTCTTTCTGTCGTTCTTTATTTCTGTCCATACCTTTGTCTGAAAGGCTAAGGTTCAGCTCGCTGCAGGCTCACTGCAGTACCAAGCTTTTACTGATTGGACTGTGGCCCTTGTCTCTGTGGGGAAGCAGCGTCAGGTTTTGCATGGTGATGCTTTAACAAGATTAATGTGTTAATGCTTTTCTGGGGACCTAATAGGCTTCTGCTGGTGCATGGCACCCACTCTCTCTCATCCGCTTGATGGGAAGCAGTCATAAAAAACAGTGGGAGGTTTGGATTTTGGACTGCTATGGCATAGCAGGGTCAGAAGGATCAAGTTTTTAAAAAAGATAGATTCAGTGTGGTTTTCTTTTGTCCTTACTTACAGAATGTGCCCATGCTGACACATCGCTGTGCCAGAGTACTTAGCTCCAGTAAAATATGGGCAATCAAAACACATCAAGGCTTTGATTTTTGGTCCAGTATCTGCATTGTCATCCTCAGCAGCTGTTCGGTTTTTATGCGAACCAGATACAGATATGAACCCCATACAGATACTAATACTGAGGTCAGTGTAATACATAGTATCGCAAACCAGGCCTCTAGGTTTTTTTTTTCCTAGAGTGTCTGGTACATTTAATTACAACAAGAGGTCATTTGACTGATGCTACATATCCAGCAACATAACCTTTCTGTATCATGTCGGCAAACACGTAAAGATATGTCTTTTACCCGCTGTTCCAAACAAACCTTTTGAAGAAAGATTGGTTGAACTTTTTTTTTTGAACCCAGGGACTTTATCGTGCTCTGGAAATCTCATTGTGTCACAGTGTCCAGAAGTTTGTTGTCCAATCAAAAATGATATCAGCAATCTGAAGCTATGTAACACATGACCTGTTGTCTTTGGTGCACGGATGAGACGTATAATGCCATGTAAAGTCGTTTGGTGGGAATTTTGCAGTCATATGGAAGCGTTAATATTAAGGCATCATAAACTTTTCTTTCGGCTATCCAAATCTCCCCAGATGCAGCTGACCAGGAGTGAAGCTGTTCTAAAACATTGGCCGCTAACATTGCTCGGTTTTAGCAGCAGTTGAATGCTCAGTCAGTCACCCAACAAGCCTTTTACACCGTGTTGCATCACCGCGTGTTTACGATTTAGGTGTTTGTGCGACTGCAGCATTCTCTGGCGTAAACAGTTCAGCAGGAGAAAACATGTTCATTTCATCAATCTATACCTATACATTGCTAAAGTATAAAATTAACCATGGTTCACGTTTGTTCACCGAAGTCTAATACCAGGGAAGTTGCTTAATGTTTTACTCCACCCATTGTTTGCCCAGTCCCTTCATCATTTCCATCTCCGTATGGCCTCTGCCCATGGCTTGCTATGCTGCCCCTGTCATTCTGCACTATTAACATGCTGTGGCTTTTCTGTATTTTTGTTTGTATTAACTTGCTTGAATTTTGCTTTAATACTCTTTTCTAATCTATAGTAATCTTTCAAGTTTATGTTTCTGTATTTGATGTATTCTCTATCTCTTTCTCTCCCTTTTTTCCCTTTTTCCTTCCCTCCTCTTTCCCTTGTTCTGTTTCTATCCTTGAACACGGACACTGCTGGACCATCGCATTTTCATATGTAAAAAAAAAACCCACTTTGGCTCTTGATTATGTTTTTTTTTCCACTTCGTTGGAACTTTGTTTCTGTTTCATTCATATTTTTTGTGGTGGTGGTGGTGTGCACTGTCGCTGTGGTCTTCTGCCGCTGTGTTTATGGTGTGGTGGTGGTGTTCGTGGCTGCGGCGTCGGCTACCTCAGCTACCCTTGGCTGCTCCTGTGTCACGTACGCTCTGGTCACTCTCATGCTCCCCATGTTGACTGTGTTCTTGCTCTCATAAACTGGAGCTCGACCCGAAAGAACGGAGTGCTTGCCTTCCCCCGGCCCACTCTCCAACCTCCAACCTTCTGATCCTCTGATCTTCTGATCCCACTGCAAGCTTAACAAACAAGAACAACACTAAAAAGAAAGAAACATCAGTAACGCGTCGATGGGGTTAAGCCGAGTACTCAATACTTGCATCATTCTGAATGTTTTTTTTGTCATTCTGATTGTTTTTAGGCTATCTGTTCTTTATTCCCATGAATTTCTCTGTCACAATTAGGCACCATCTTTCTAGTTTCATTTTTTTGTCATTTGTTTGTTTGTTTGTTTGTTTAAAAAAAAAAAAACCATGGACCTTTTTGAAGCACTGTAAAACATCTTGTATCTACCAAGAACATCTCCAGGCTTCTCTTGGTGATGCTTTCAGTGCACAGTCACTGAGAGGGCATCTTCATCCAAGGGATTTTATAAGTCCTGCTTTGATCACATGAATTTATATTCAGTTTCTTATTCCTTTATCTTTCTAGATCTACAGTATTAGTTTGATCGCAGGGCTCATAGAATGGAAGGTTATTTTCAAGAGGTCAGATTTGTGTGTTAATATTAAAAAACCCTTTTTTTGTGACAAATTGTACATAATTTTAGATAATTCTATTATGAAAGTGTGCTTCTTGTTCTGGATGTTTTTATTTACTTTGTTTTGTTATTTTTTCTTTGCTTCTTACTTGAGGGAAAAAAAACATATTCAAAATCGTACTACCACTGTCCGAAGTGTGATTTGATTCTACTCTGTAATACAGTTTTGTAACTACATACCAGTGTGTTCTCATGAAGTAATCATTGTAGGCTTTAAGAAAAAAAAAAATAAGATAAATGTATTTTTAATGAAGAAGTAAAAGTGAGCTTGGAAGAAGCACTATGGGGTCTTGAGGAACTAGCCGTATGCTAGCTGGAGTTTATAATACATGGGATTGTAATACAGTATGAACGTAGTGTATGTTTTCTCCACACTGCTTTGGTGCTGATTGTCGGTTCAAACTGACCACAGAGCCTTCAGCTGTGAAAGGCAAGTGTGTTCTGTTGTACTGGTGGTTTCTCATCATCCTACATGATCATGTGAACTGCTAAATACTTCACAGCTTCTTTTTTCTTTTGTTTTTTTCATAATGACATTTTTTTTAGGACACTTCACTCCTTGTCTGAAAAGCGAACACGAAACCCGTAGGCGTTGGTGTGAACTTCTGTAACACTTACAATAAAAAGAACGTTTGTGACACTTGCTACATGATTTCCTTTTGGCCCGCTGTCTGTCATTAACCAAGGCTGGTGTATCAAGATGTATGTAAAACCTTTTTTTTTTTTTTTTCACTTCTAGGCAGGTTTTCAGTTGTCAAGTGACTAATGTCAAAATGTCTTACAATGTAACAGCTCATGAGTCACATGTGGCATTGGGAACTGGAGTGTTTCAAATGGTCTCTAGAGTGATGTTTGCTTTCTGATTCTAATAATAATAATAAAATTATGAAAATGAAGCGCCATGGTTCTTGGAAACACTTGCCAATCACCTGGTTGGGTCTTTTCCTACCTGTTAGGCAGTTTTATTTATTACTTTTTTTTAAATTCTCTATTAAATAATCGGTAGGATTGCAGCATATCGACATTTTTTACACCACACCCCAGTTGTAGAAAAATTTACGTTCGATTTTAGAGCAGGGGTCTCCGAGCTTATCCATGAAGTTCCGGTGTGGGTGCAGGTTTTCCTTCCGGTAAAGCAGGAGCCGCACCTCATTCCACCTGTTTTTAATCAATGGATCTAATCAATGGATCTTGACATTCAGTAGTGTGTGGCTTCTGCTTGGTTGGCAAGAAAACTTGCTCCCACACTGACCCTTCTTTTATAAGATTGGACACCACTGTTTTAGAGGGACGGTTCTGTTATGAGGTCATATTAACCTCGTTAACACAGACAGGGGTAAAACTCCTTTTTCCATTTCAAACACACACCTGCTTTAGCGTCCCCTTGCATTTAACTGATGAATCGCTGATGGCCCCATGGTGTGTATAGGATAATTAACCAGAGTCTACTTAACCAGAGGCCTACTTTTTACAGCACTAAATGTAGACATCTAGGGCAACTGCTTCAATCAGCTCACTGTGGACCAACGACTCTGCTAATTCCTCTTATTTTTTATGACTCTTAACACGTTTGATTCCTTGTCAAGATTAAAGTTCTCTGCTTGGTAGGAACCAGAATATTTTATGTATCTTACGCCTTTCCAAAATAAAAACCAGCAGGAGCAGCTATACTCAATTATTGCTTCCACATTCACCAGCACATTTTATCATTAATATAAATAAATTTATCATTTTTTAACATCAGAGGCCAATTCCCCAAACACTGTTGACACTGATAATTCCATTCCACCGAAAACATAAGACATGATCACATTACGGCTTGTGATAAATACTATGCTAGCTTAACACTAACACATCGTAGCTGGGTTACAAAAAAAGATTCAATGTAATTAAATGAATGACTGTGTTGTGCAACATTTAAATAGCCAATGCAGAGATATATACAGCTAATCGGGTTATTTTTCTTTGAGCCAGCAGAAACCTTGGATGTGCCTGGGACACAAACTGGGGTGATTCAAGCCTCCGGTAGCTAAAACACTTCTCTGTACTTTTTTTGCCCAGCAGAATAAAGCATGCTACTTTGTGCATTTAGCACAGCAGGCCCATTCAATTTATTTATATCAAAGCCAAAATTATTAGAGGATTTCAAAAAGTCTGGGGCTGGTTTGAAGTAGAATGGGGAAAAAAAAAGCAAATGCTTTTCAATTCCATTTGAAAAGCCATGTCTAATTAACTTTATCTGGGTTTTCTAGGTAGCTGTATCTCTTGTGAAACATAAGACTAAACATAAGGCATATTTTCTATGTGTAAACAAGGATGTAATATAGCAGTTTGTTTTAGTAGTTTATTCTTTGGATTATTTCAGGGCAGAGGTGGATCAGTCGGTTAGAGCCAGGCTGTCACTGCTGTGGCCTTGAGCAAGGCCCTTAACCCTCTGCTCAGTCCAGTCACTGAGGGTGCAGTGCACTGGTAGTGATGGCCCCAAGCCCACTTAATGGAAGAGTTGCATCAGGAAGGGCATCTGTTTTCAAATTTGATCCTCTGTGGTGACCCCAAGAATGGTAGCAAAAGCAAAAAAAAAATCTTTGGTTTATTTCGCTTTTATTTCTTATTTTATGCACAGCCAAAACAAGTCATCGATGACTTACAGTAATTAGGAGCACATTTCTCCTGAAAAAGAATTTGTGTTACTTTGTGTGGCTCATTAAATATTATTGGCAAATGTGTTATTAAATAGAGATTAGCTTTACACCCTGCAACACTTATCCAGTATTCTGTCCAGGCACAAGAGAAAGAGCCGTATCCGGCTTACAATCACGAATTCATTCCAAAATTCATTTCCTTTTAAAATGCACATATATCATGCTAGAAGATACCTCAGACCCAGAGGAAACTTTTTAAACAGCCAAATACATTTCCCTGCATGTTCCTACTAGTGTTTCGTATTCAATTTGTCATCTCTGCAGTGAGAATCTGTGGAGACAGGTGAGAAGCCTATAGGACATTCTGCACATGTTGCTGACTCAGCAGGTGGGGGCTTCGGGATTGGAGAGCTCAGAGTCAGCCTTTGTTCTTAGATGTGTGATGTGATTTATAGCTGTGCTTAAAATGCATCCCAGAGCAGAGGAAAACAAATGTTAGGCCACAGAGAGCCTTGAACCCTCTAAAGCTGGGCAGTAGATTAAAGCTGCCAGTCATGTCTCCCACTTTCTCCAGCCAGCTGTGCTGTCCAGAACACAGCTGGAATCAGAGATGGAGAAAAACACTGTCAGAAATATAGACGGAGAGATAGAGTGGTGAGTGGCAGTATAGTATAGCTGTCAAGTGAGTGATCAGTTCTTATCTTTAAGACACTGTTGAGGATTGCAGAAGTGATAATCCCAGCACTGACTGCTCAAACTGCCTGAATAAGGCTTCTCAACCTTATAGAACTGTGAAATCAAGAACCAGCGCTAGATGACCTAAGCTTAAGATAACCTAGCTTTGCCTTGGTTAAACCTGGAACCTTAAAATGTTCTTGGGTTGGTCACTTACTGTACGTTTCAACAGGGCATCTCCGTGTCGAAAGGGATTCCAAGTAGAATCCCTTTGGGAAGCTTAGACCACTTTCATATTGAAAGAATTCTTCGAGAAGCCCTTTTTCTCTAAAAGTGTCCCTCAGGTGTGTGACAAATTAAAGGAAAATGTTATGGGGGCTTTTATGTATATTGCTGCCTTGGTTTGGGTCCACTTGTCCCCTTTGAGTGAAATATTTTTATCGTGGTGGGAATGATGTTTTCCAGGATGACTTCGCCCTCCATCCACAGGGCAGGAGAGCTCACTGAATGGTTTGATGAGAATTAAAATGATGTAAGTCATATGCTGCAACCTGCACTGTCACCAGCTCTCAACCCAATGGCATACTTGTGGGAGTACTTTCAAGTGCAATGTTAGACAGAGCTCCACACCACCATCATCAAAGCACCACTATTCTTTTGTTGTTGATCACTCTAATACGGTTCCAGAGATTTGTACAATCAAAGCCAAGTTGTTACCATGGCTTGTCGTGGCTCAGGGTTTGATTAACACACTAAAGTTGCTGTTTTTCCTTCAGTTTGTCACTCATCTGTATATACATCCTCTGATTGTGGACCATGTTTTGTTGTGTACAGTTTCTCAGCAATACCATCCACTGCAGAGCAGATACTATAATAAGTATCTGGTCTGTGGTGGTTCTTTTGAAATCGCTTTTCGGCCCCGTTCACACCCTGCAATTAACGAGTCCTGCATGATCTGATTATAAGTGGTTTTTCAGCTATCCAGTTTTTTGTGCCCATGATAGCTCTGATTCTTGTCCTTGGCCAACAGGAATGGACTCTTCTGATGTTGTAGCCCATCCACCTGAAGGGTTGATGTTTTTCATGTTCTGAGATGCTTTTCTGCACACCATGGTTGTAAAAAGTGCTTACCTGAATTGCTATAAACTTCCACTCAGCTCAGACCAGTCTGGTCCTTCTCCTCTGATCTCTCTCAACAATATGTTGTTTCAACCTACAGATCCTCCACTCACCGGATGTTTTTTGTTTTTCACACCGTTCTGTGTGAAAACTCTAGCGCCTGTTCGGTGCGAGAAACTCCCAGGAGATCAGTAGTTCTGAAATACTCAAACCAGTCGATCTGGTACCAACGACCATGCCACAGAGATGTTTGATGTGAATATTAACTGAAGCTCTTGACCCATATGGGCATGATGTATTTGTATTGCACTGCTGCTACATGATTGGTTGATTAGATAACAGCATGGATGTGCAAGTATATACAGGGGTTAGACAATGAAACTGAAACACCTGTCATTTTAGACCACAATAATTTATTAGTATGGTGTAGG
>JAOUQY010000021.1:14524672-14538391 GCA_028566355.1 Doras micropoeus
TCTCTCTCTCTCTCTCTCTCTCTCTCTCTCTCTAGACTCACCTTATCTTGTGTACAAAGATAACTGAACAGACTGCTGAGTGGAAAGAGAGAGAGACTCATGAATTGGCCTGGCGGGTCACGGAGACGTTATGGATCTGACTAAAATGGGTATGATACAGCTCCAGAACCCCAACCACCCCACCGCGCTGCTGCACAAGGCCAATCAGATGCGCCTGGCCGGCACACTGTGCGATGTGGTCATCATGGTGGACAGCCAAGAGTTCCACGCTCACCGGACTGTGCTGGCATGCACCAGCAAGATGTTCGAGATCCTTTTCCACCGCAACAGCCAGCATTATACCCTTGACTTTCTCTCACCAAAGACTTTCCAACAGATTCTTGAGTATGCTTACACTGCCACGCTCCAAGCAAAAGTGGAAGACTTGGATGACCTGCTGTACGCAGCAGAGATACTCGAGATCGAGTATCTTGAGGAGCAATGCCTGAAGATCCTGGAGACCATCCAGTCTTCGGATGAGAACGACGTAGAGGTCAACATGAATGATGGCGGTACGGAGGAGGATGACGAGCACAAAGGGAGGCATGGCAGGAGCACTGCCGTCTCCAAGAAGCATTCCATGGAGGACAGCGGCTACGTATCCACTGCCCAGCAAGCGTTGGCACTGTCCGGCATCGTAGATCAGAGCCCGTCAGTCTCCACTTCCTTCTGTCTCTCCACAATGAGCCCAACCAAAGCTGCAGTGGACAGCCTGATGAGCATCGGCCAGTCACTGTTGCAGAGCAGCTTGCAGCACAGCCTGGTCACCGAACAGACCCTACAGGGCAATGCTCAGCCTGTAATGCCAGAGATCAAGACAGAGATGATGCAGGTGGATGATGCTAATGGTCGTGAGAGCCCCAGGCCCATGGAGTCCAGCACCTCGAGCAATGGAGACCGCAGTAGTGATGGCGATAAGAGCCGTGATGGGCCCGGTACCCCCACCAGAAGCAGCGTAATCACCAGCGCCCGAGGGATACAGTACATCCGCGAGGATGGGGGAGGTGATCACCCAAACGAGGCCAGTCAGATGGGGCTGGAAGGTATGGCAGGTATGACCGAGAAACACCTGGCCTCTTTCTACAGCCTGCCGCCCAACCATAAGAGTGAGGCTTTGCTCTCCATGCCTGCCTCCATGGCCTCCACCCTGCACATGTCTCCAGCTCTGGCCATGTCCATGGACTTCAGCACCTACGGCAGCCTCCTGCCACAGAGCTTCATCCAGAGGGAGTTCTTCAACAAATTGGGCGAGCTCGCGGCCGGCATGAAACCTGACGGGCGCGGTAGGCAAAATGATCGCTGCAACGTATGCGGTGCCGAACTACCTGACAGCGAGGCTGTGGAGCAGCACAGGTGGGTGGTTTCTAATATTCATCATCTCCTATCATGTTTCGGAGCATTGTGCACGTGTCAGAGTTTGCATGCTTCGTTCTTCATCGTGACTGGTGCGCGGGAGGTGTGTTCCTAGTTTTTATTCCACCTCATTATTTTAGTTCAGGGATACGTGCATGCGCTACCTCATTACGATTGGTCAGTAAAGTGAAGAAACGGAAGATATGCATGTAAGTTCCTTGATTAAAGATCTCAGGTTAAGGAAGCTGCCAGTTGAAGATCATTTACAAAGGTGGCTGCTGATTGCTTATCTTTATGTTAGAGGTCAGTTTCCGTTGCTTCACGCTGTGAAGGTAATGCATTAATACATTACCAATTTATCCTTCTATGTCTGTCTTGTATAAAAATATAAGTTCTTCATCAACACAGGAAATTGATGTTTTGCAAACACATTCATCATTTAGCAAAGGCGAGAAATAAGTTCTTCAGATTGCCTGAACGATAGGAAAGAAATTTAGAAAAGCTGTTCTTTCATGGAGGTTAATGATTTGTTGAATAGCAAATGGGTATGATTATATTCGAGTGCTCTGCATGTGTGTGTTTGTGTGTCTGTTTGTGTTTGAAACCCCTTTTCTTTTTTTTTTTTTAACATAGAATGGTTTAGATTTAATGGAAGTTTATTTTTACCACATAAAAAAGTACGGAAACGTTATGACTGTTTTTATTAGATTTATATTATTAAAATGTTTATGGGTATTTTAATGAAAGCGTATGTTTGTAAAGGTATGTACGAATGTAAAAAAGAAAAAATATTTATGGGTGAAAGATCCCTCGTATTTATTTTTATCCCTATCAGATACGTGAAGCCTCCTTCATTTCTGCAACATATTTATAGAACAATGTCACCCAAAGTTTCACACAGTGAAATCAAGTTCAACAGCAAAATTCAAACCAGTTCTAATGTAATAGAAAATAACCTAAATAAGAAAATAGGGATTCATATCAGTCACATAAAACAACATGAAGAAAACAAGATCTGTAGAAGTTTAGAGCACTAAATAAAGACTGAATAAAATGAAATGATCTGAACATCGTTTAGAAAGTTTGCACTCTTTAACATGATTACGTAGAGCAAGTTCTGGAGCCGGGGATCCTGATAAATAAATGCAGTAATATTTTGTCTATCGTTAGAGGTGTGGAGCTTTTTCTTCCTGAACCTTTCCCTGACAGAATTTTTCTGCCTATTTTCTACATGTTTTTGAGTTATTGTGATTTAAAGCCTTTCAGTTCAAGGGATTAGTCCAACACGGACCCCATGGCTACGCTTACTGTGGTTTCTAGCACATTTTAAAGTCATCAGATGTGCAGAAGTTATCAGAAATACTTCCTTTGCTTTGTGTGTGTGTGTGTGTGCTGCTTGTGCTTGAGGTGGAGCTCGAGCTTTGGGAGCTGATCATTTCCAGGCCTGGTCTAGTGGCTGTGAGAGCTCCTGGAGAGGTGCTGCTCAGGTCCATTAGCAACACCTGGGGAGAAGCCTGGCTAATGGGAAGCAGCCTGCAGTCCAGCCTCTGACCCCCACTGCGTGGCCAGCAACAAGCCCCTACCACAAGCGCAGCCTTTATTAGCTTTGCGAGAGGGGCCGAGTGTCCAGCTCAGGAAATGAAGGCTGTGCGCAGGGCCTGGCCCGACCTCCACGCTGTAACCTTTTGGCCACTCGGCTGGCCTCTGCTTCTCGTCATAGCTGGAGGCGGTGCTGCTGTCAAGGGCTGGAAATCTCCATGCCCGGTTTTTGGAGCATTCGCGACATTTATGTTCCAAGCAGCATCACTGTTTATCAGTTCACAAACGCAACACAAATCACGCAGAGCCAGAAGATAACTTGTATATCGTTTCCTCCAAGAATTCTTTCACATGGGTTCTCCTCATGATTTGCTTACATAAGCGCTTGTCTGGGTGCCAATTGCTGACAGAATGGCATTTTTTTTCAACACGCTTAGTTTCGGTGGTTTTCTTTACTGACTCGGTTAGGATTTTACATCATTTCTGGAATGCAAGATGGTTAAAGATTTGTCCAAGATTCAGTTTCAGACCTCTTTCCAAAGTATGGCTGGGAACAGGGAAGTGGATGAGCTGACTTTAACAAATAAAGAAGTATTAATTAGATAAAGGCCAGCTTGAGGTTTTGTCACTCTTCCTGACATTTAAGCTGTTTTTCTTAAAAAAAAAAACACTTGACAAGCTTGTGTGTTGTAAAAGTTGTTGGTGCACGAGTGAATCATGAGGCGCTGACTCATTGAGCTCGAGCGTGGAAGGTATATCATGATGTGCGTTTAGAAAAAAAGAGATCCTGGTTAAATAAAACTGGTTAAAATTTCTGTACCTAGTAATGATTCGGATGTATTTCGGTACAGGTTGCTGTGGCGTTGATCACTGTGTATAAATAGCCTTTTTTCATTTTGTCATTTTCTTGATTGAATCTCGACTCTTGACATTATTCTTGAAACTCAAATCATTTCCTATAGACGAGAATTCCTTACAGCAGCTGTGGTGTTTAAAAGGCTTCTTTTAATTGCCATTTCTCTCCTTCTCTTATAGCCCATAATATCAAGCGAAGGCACAAATTCCTAATTCGATTCCTTTTTGAATGCAAGTGCTGATTTTGTTGTGTGACAGAGACGGCCGTGTTTGTTTTCTAAGGCTATTTACAGGCTTGTACTCCTGACAGCTTGCGGCACACAGGGAGACGGGTCTTGTGAGTAATTACACATTATTTCCCAGCATCTTGTGCCAAGGACCCTGCCATCACCAGTTCCAAATGTGAAAAATCTTTCTTTTTGAAAGCTCATTTCGTACAAACAGGTCAACGTAATTAGCTATAATTGTTACCAGACATGGCACAGGACCATATACGCATATGTGTGTGTATAAATAAGTGCTCACTTACTGCACGGATTTAGTGTGGTCCATTTATTCAGCCGTGCCCTGGGTTATGTCATGGCGCTCTGGGCAAAATCGGTGAGATGTGGATCTGGTCCAAGCTGAAGAAAGAGCCGAGGAGACGGCCTGCTGGAACAGACCTCACGAGTTATGTGACGGAATCAGGGAGAGATATATGACTCTGGATTACCTAAAATGAAAGGGTTTGTTTGTTTTGCAGTCACCCGCGGTTTCCTGCCGGGGCTAAATCGCAGCTCTCTTTCAGCAGTATCGCGGCTTTTTTTTTTTTGCTTTTTTTTTTTTTTTGGGGTGACATATTCGACTCTCTGCTCTTGGGTCTTGATTTATTTCGCTATGGAAAGCAGAGACTGTGGTGTCATGACATCAGGGAGACGGGATTAGTGGAATTTTTCAGTAACCTCCTGATAAGAAAATAATCAGCTTGCAGAGAATAGCAATCATTCAGAAGTGAAAGCTCACGCACAAAAAAGTGCTTTTCTTGCCGTTTCATATATACGCTCAAACCAAGAGGTCATCTTAGGTCAGTCCAGCTTACCAGTAGAAGCTCCTATGTCAGTTTTGGATTTGTAGCATATTTCAAGCCTTGGTTGTTTAAACCTGGAGTTGTATAGAGGTATAGTTGCAGCACACTCACTGAAAGTCTATCATAACTACATAAAATACATAATCGGTAACATTATATGCAGTTAACAGGAAACATTACATCCACCATTCTGAAATGCTGTAGGAAATCCTACAATATGAGGGTAATAGGGTAATATGAGGATATGATATGCTCATTTTTGCACCAACAATTGGGTTTTTTTTTTTTTAAGAAAATGATTAAGTATATATTTAATATGTACACACACATGTGAACTTGCCTAAATGTGGCATGGCTAGTATAAGTATTGTGAAAAGTATTGAGGTCAGTATTGTGATGTGACGTGATCTTTTTCTCTTATACTACAGTGCTATTGAATTCTAGATTCTGATTGGTCAGAATGATTTTGTTGAAATTCTTTGCACTTCTCTTTATTATTACTGCATTTATTTTAAAAAATAGTAATTTAATTAGGTCTCAAAAAATTTAATAACAGTTAAACAAAGAGCTATTGGAGCAAATAGTAGTGACAGCTGGTACCTATTTTTCTGCATTTAAATATGCGTATTATCAAATTCATCCACGGTTAGGACCGGAAAATCTTTTCGGGTTCGCTTGGTCCGACGTGCACGTGTTTTTAGTATTTTGCAAACTCGATACATTCAAACTAGAATACAACCGAAATTGCGTTGAATTAACCGACATAGCTGCTTGTTCCATCTTAGTGTGGCGCTGCTTTTATAACACACTTTACCGTTACATGAATAAACAGTTTGATTCTACAGATTAAAAGGCCCAAAGCAGGCTTCCTGGATGCAGCTAGCACCCTAGTTAGCCTCGGTGTTTTTAACAAGAGCCTGGTCTTATCTTTGAATATCGGAGGCACTGATAATCCTGCACTCTCCTCTCCAGTACACCAAGAGCAGATTGGCCCGATAAGCTTCATAGAGCTTGTGAGGTGAGATAACACCAGCGTCAGGCTGCAGCGATGTGAGAGAGGCAATGAGTGCAGCTGAGCTTCACCACAAAACCACCAACGCTCACGCAACAGCCGTAACAACTGTGACTCCGAGCAGCTCTCCAAGCCAGACCATGTGGCTTATAACGAGCACTCGCTGCTGTCCAGCACTTTGGCTGTAAAAGTTATAGCCACCATTTGCACAAAAAAAAAAAAGAAATTTCGTGCGTGTATTTTACTGTGTTCTTTTAGACTCTTCATGTCCAGGACATCATGCACCTTCTCTATAAACGTGGTCAGCACTTACTTACTTACTTATTTATTTATTTATTTATTTATTTTTTCTTCCAGTCTCCCACAAGGGTATTGTCTTTTACTAGTTAATTTCCATAATCAGTTGGGGAAAACATGGTCGAATGAGTCACCCAGCCAACAACTTAAAGAGCCCTTGAAATTCCAAGGGCCTGTAAAGCCGCTATTAAAGTTTGTCCATTTATCTGCCCTGTTATGTGTAAAATTGTAAAATGTGCCAATCACCGGCTGATTGGATTGTGTTAATACAGTCCCTAACACATTAACGATCTGCTAACCGAGTATGATCATAATTAAACCGATGCGAGTTTCAGGTCGTCCAATTAAAATATCTCCGCGCTGACTTGTTTTTTTTTTGTTTTTTTTACCCAGAAAGGTTGCCTTGGAAAGGAGAGAAAGGGTTGTAGAATGAATCTTTTTTTATTATTATTATTATTAATTTATTAGGAAAATGTAAGGCATGCTTTCATGATGTTAATTGTAGTTTCTTTTTTAATTTTGATTGCAGGTAATTTCTCTAATCACAGCCCGTTAATTGCTCATTATAAAGGTTTGTATTGTTTGGATAATGGAACAGTAAGAGCAGCTATCTGTGTCTGATTTAAGTCAGACGTCTTTTTTTCTAAAGTAAATTAGATTAGATTATTTCTTTTTTTTTTTTATATTTATAAAACTCAACAATCTAGCGCACTCACAGGTACTCTATTTGATAGCTGCAGGTGATTTATTTAATGCCTCACATGGTTTGATTCTTTCACTGCACGTCATGAAACGTTGCTCTGTTCCTGTTGAATAGAAAGATTCTTCTTTATTTCTGTACAATTGGCATGCTGTAGATATTTAATGTCTAATAAATCCAGCTGTCTTGCTGTGCTTTTTTGTAGCTGTTGTTTATGTAACCCAAATTCAGCGTCTGTTGGCAGGCACCCAATTATGGACAGGCTTTAAAAGGCCCTGGTTGAACTGTAAAGATTTACACTTGCAGCCCTCTGATCTGAGATCTGGCTTCTGTCTTCGCTGTCGAGAAGTGAGATGTATCGATTAAAGATTTAGCACAGAGTTACATCACATGCATTGGACTGCACGTCTTTACTACAGCACAGAAGGAGTGTCTGAGCCACTCAGCAACAACAAGTAGCTTGTTGTTGCTCCATTTTCTCATTATTTATTGCAATTTGATTGAAACCGATGATGATAAATTTATAGAAAAGGCCCGAGTTCGAGATTCACTGTGGGCTTTACAAAATGAGAGGCAGTATTGGGGAGTTCAGCATGAATACCAAGTAAAAGTAAACGCAGATAGGCAGACAAGGCAGGCTCGTCTTATTAAAGCGATAAGGATCGTGGTTGTGCACAGGGCTTTCTGACCGAGGTGCTTTTCACTAGCCGTCTCCTTATCTGCAGCCTGCAACTGGAGATGAAGGGATTACAGTCAGAGCAGAGTGCTGGGAGCCCAGTACGGTGCCAGGTGGTACACCAAGCCTTCTGTGAACATCTAAAGCCATTCTGCCTCACCACACACACATACTGAAATCAGGTTTAAGCAGTGGCCATAGCGATGGAGATGAAGCGAGCACAGGCTAGCCGAGATAACAGGGCGGCGCAAAAGGCCGAAGGAGGCCCCGTGTCTTTTCGACTTGCTCCAAACCCTCCCTCACCTGGCCAGTGGTGCTGAATAGCCACTGGTTAACGGGCCTCTGACCCTCTACCCATCAGGCAAGCTCGGCTTAAGGAGGCTTTAGTCGCACTCTCTTTTGTCACCACGGGGTTCTTAGATAGGCTACTGTTCTGCTATGCACCTCGTTAAGAACGCAAAAGAAAGCACAGGCTTTCAGAGCAAAGTCAGATCTTTCCTTCTTTCTCAAGTCTTCACATACTTTCAGTCGTCACACCTATTATACACAAATTCCTCGAGAAACCGGTAATATTTTTGCAGAACCTTATAACAGATTGCCTCCCTATCTCAGAGGGTTACACAAAGGTAAGATGCTAAATTATCCAACGCACACTTTTTTTTTTGTCGCTCAGATCCAGGATTGCTTCCAGTGGAGCAGTCAGAGGCTACTACAGCTTGAAATTTTCAAAATGGCTGACATCCTGAAAGAGAACGAGACATTCACTGCTTTCACAAATTAGGAGTAAAAAGTCTCAGACAGAAATTTGGGGAATTTTATCATTCATTTAAAGAAGCGATAATTTGTCATGTAATTCTAATACTGATTTCTAGTATTATAGAGACAGTCTAAGAATATAATGTGCGGTAATCTAACCTCGTAAAATGAGGTACTGCGTTTTGTAAGTTGTCCTAGATGTCTGGTCATGATGAATGTGATGGAAACATATGGCAGGTCATTCCCTCAAACGCCGTACTTAAGTATCTACTCATGTTTTAAGTTGCGTGAACAAAAATGGCCGGCATCCCTTATTATTCTTATTTCCTTATTGATCTTATTTCCAGGAAAAGTTTCCCTGCTTTATGAAAGTGTTTTCAGTCAAGTGGTCTTTATAAGCCAGCAGTTTCCTCTTTCCAGCAAAGTACAGTGTTTTAATCCCATCAATTTCCCATTAGCATCTGGTTTCTGGCTCTTGCCACATGAAAGAAGACATGTCGGTTCCCCCTCGGTGATTCTAATGCACTGGTGAGCTCTGTGCACAATGAAGGGCCAGAGCAAAGAGCCAAGCCAAGCGTGCATGGGGGCTGTGTGAATGCACTGCTGGGGCTCCGGAATCCCCTGGAAGTATCAAATCAGAGCCTTCCACGGGCTTCCACCGAGAGGGGCTCTAATTAGCTGCTTTGTTGCCTGTTGAATAGGGTGCCAGAGACTGGCAAGGGGCCCCCAATAGAGCGATACAAGTGTGCTAAGAAGGGGGTCATAAAATACCCATCACAATAGATCTGTGTGCAGCCGGGACAGGTAGGACCAATGGAACTCCATCGCTTGTTTATCTGTTAAACCTGATCTAGTCTTGGTTCAGGGGACTTTAAAAACAATATTGGTGTTGCTTCATATATAATGTCCCATGCATTGGAGTGTTTCTTTCCTTCTCTATATATATATTTTTTTGGTTTGGCACAAAGAAATCCTCACTCAGTCTCAAAGCATTATCTTAAGCAGGCAGCATTTGAGATATTGAATGGACACAGTAAGGGAACCGGATTCCGTGTGGTGTGTTTTAAGCTGCATTGTAATCCTGTGGGATCAGTTGGATAAAGTGTGGAATGAAGCTTAAAACCATAATTAATTTATGTATTTGCTGACTTGAGGCACCCGTTGAGACGGCCAGTAGGAATGGCTGGATGATGGATGGCATGCCCTTAGGAGACTGAGCCTGGGGGAGTGACGGGGTTCGAGTTCGAAACACTTACATTATGGAATTCATAATGCGTCTAATTCAATAGACAAGGCATGGTTTCACTCGTGAGAGCATGCACACTGCTGTCATTTATGCCAGAAGCGAGCTTTTCCTCTTTCCCCGACTAGAAACGATTATTGCGTGGTCAACAATACGACCGTTAAGGCTCACTTTATCATGTGCAAGAGTAACACTATTGTGTAAAACTGAAATACTCGGAAAATCTTTAAACCACGCCACTGTTGATTTCTGATGCTCCTACACAGCCATATTGTTTGTAGTCTGCACTTTATCATTCTTATGACCTGTTCAAATCCAAAGTGAGTCTACATGAGTCGAAATGTGTTTCTGTGGATGAATGAATATAGCGCTTTACCCCCTTTTTTTATTGCTCACCCATTTTTGACTTGTCACTGAAAATGGGGGTTGGATTTTTATCGACGTGTTCCAGCGACTTGAGCTTTCTCCTTTCAGTTCAGGCTGAAGTATTTTATGTTCCCTCGCTGTCTGGAGTCCAAAAGCCATTCCGTTTACTGGACTGATCACCAGTGCAGCCTGCTGTGACATGTCATGACTCAAACCGCATCATTTCTGCTGTTTGTGTCCATGGCAGGGTGATACAGATGATGCTGTCAGGAGGCGCCGTACACCATTAGGCATAGTGTGATGCAGAGTCTCCATGTTTTCTTCCCCCAGCACACCATCCTCTGCAGCCGTGTCCTGCAATCTTCTGCCACAAGTTTCCTGTTTGACCTTCACAGTAAATGAAAGTTACATTCATTCTGGGGCTTTCTTTCATGCATTGGCTGTATATGGAAGCTGGAGTCCCTAACAGGTGTTGGTGCCTTATCGCTGTGTCATGTCTTATCTCTGGGGCTCAGCTTCCTGTACCCTAACCCTTGCTTCAGAGTGGGGAAGTGTTTCACTTAGCCTCTGACTTCTTGTACACGGAGACACACAAACAGAAATGGTTCTTCAGTGCGTTCCGGCTGTGAAAGAGTCTCGCCATCTGTGGCCTCGGGTACACGCACTCACACACCTCTCAGAATTTGGCCCTTCTGCTCACCGTGTCTGCACCAATATTCATTTACTTTATATCCGCGAGGACAGTGTTACATCAGAGATGTAGAAAAATGGTGGTTTAAGTGGGCGGAATGGGGTGGGAAGGACGAATGGAATTAAAGTCTTATAGAATCAGTTTCATCATCACAGTAAACAAGTGAACTTCCAGTTTCTTCGCTAAAGTTATATCACAACTTGCCTGTATAATCTAAGACCGTGTCTTGTATTATTATTTGAAAGCAGTTCAAACATCCCATTTCTGCATTAATACCATACCTTAGGAGCTGTTTGTTTAACCTCTGGCTCAGTGCTAGTGATTTGGAACTCGGAAGTAAGTTTTTGATTGAGTTTGTAGAAAGCTCTGTAGAAGCTCTGGGTCTGGGTCTGCCTGGTTTTAAATCCCACCTCTGTGGATGGAGTGCCGGGAGCCTGGGGGTCTCGGCGCCATGAGAGCGTCCATTGTGAGAGGTCGGCTCTGTTACAGTAGAGTGGATGCAGGGGTCTCGTCACAGACAAAGGTGGGGTCAAACAGGCCCCCATTATTTACAGTAGTCCCTTTCATTGCCCTAGTGAAACAGGAGCCTCCAGGGGCCTCATGGGAAGAGCAGTGTTTTTGCTCAGTCAGGCCTTCAGTAAGGTCAAAGAGCAATGTGGGTGGGGGCAGCTGACTTCCAGGGGCTTCATAGTAAGCCTTTTTTTTTTATTGATCCGCAAAGAATTCTGTCACATGGACAGAGTTTAGAAAAGCAAGTTGGGGGGTGACAGTTAGTGGTCAGGACCAGACCTGTTCACATTGTAGGATGGGTCAGAACACACCACTGCCATTCCCATCACATGCACAAAGGACTTGGCAGACAATGTAAAAGCTTTCTTTTGTCTGCATTGTTTAGTCAGATTGGATGCAGTGCTGTACATAAATTTGTTCTACCGCAAGAAACTTCCTGCCACTTTCTCCATTTTGGTAATAAAACTGGCCATGTGGTTCGGCGTGTTATTGATTAACACTTAGATGAAAGCCGACACATTTAAGCTCATCATATGCCTTCTCGTTGGATCCAATCCCCCAAAGCCATTTGAAAGCAGTAATATTTGTTTTCTTTCATTAAGAAAGGGAAAGTGGTGCAGCCAACTCTTGGCTCTTCTGAGCACGGTGCAAAAGCACCATCTGCCAGTAGAATCCCACGTAATCTTGGCGTAATCTTGATTTAAATGTTAGAGAAGAAAGAAACGGAGCAGGCAAAGAAAGTGAAGCTTGCATCTAATATGCAGAACAGAACAGTCTGCTGGAACAGATTTTATTATTTTTAGTTACACAATGCCAGAGGGGTCAGAGTTCAGGGGGCAGAGGTCTGTATTCCGGGTGGGGTGATGGGATCCGGCATGACCCCAACCTTTAAGCCCTTTGTCTTGATTCTAACTCAAGCTCAATTGGACGGAGGCTTTGAATTTGGTTGATGAAAATGCAGACCAATCAATGAGAGGAAAGAACATTTTGTTTATAACCACTAAATGAACAAAAGGTGTGCTTGAAGTGAAATATTAATTAAGATCATTATTTGGTTTCTAAATGTACCAAACTCTGATGCTCTGGTTTGTTTCACTGCGGCAGGGTCCCTCCAGAATGCCAAATCATTTTCTTTTTAGATTTATCAGCCTTGGCTTATTTTGTCTGTCCTTCCACTCCAGTGGCTAAAGTCATTTCCGAGCTCCACTTCCAGCCCAGTCGGTATGAGTGCTACATCTCTCTCGATCTCAGTGGCCTTCCAGAGCCAAATAGAGTTGTGTGAGTCCTGTGTGAGCTTCAGTGGCCTCGACTCCTCTCCCCCTCGCCCCATTGTCTCTGTGTCCCCTCTCCCCCGCTATTGTGATGAGGTAATGGCTCCTTCATTCTGGGCCTGTCAGCTGCGCTCTGTTGTCTAATGTGTGGAATGGTTAAAAATAAACCTTTTGTGTACACTAGCTGGAGAAAATATCCAGCTAGTGAGAGAGTGGGGCCTGGAGTCTAGTGCAGGGAGGGGAAGTTGTTAGCACCAGAATGCTAGCCATAGCGCAGTGCATATGCTTCCTACAGGGTCGAGGCAGAGAAAAGCGAGCTATATAGTTATAGTCAGGTGTTCCATCAACAGGGGCATGATTTGGGTCTGTGTGACCCGTAACGTGTTCATGTTGTGAAGGGATTAAGGGGTGTTTACCTGAAATAAATTCAGATTAAAGGAAAAATGAAATTCCCCCTAACTATATTAGTCAAATGTGATCATAATGCTTTTTATCTTCTGTACCATGTTAACACTCAGAGGTCAAATTGCATTCCTGTGTACTGGAACAGAAGCAGGAATGTTGCCACAGCCTGAATCCATTTTGCCAGGGTTTCAGTCCAGAGTTTTTCTTACCTTTTATTTTAGCAATATTTTCCTCAAAGTCAGTGCTGGATCAGGAATGCCCAGGAGTACAGCTGAGAGTTCAGGCCTCCTTTATCCAGTTAAAGGAGTGAAAAATAAAAGCAGAGAAAATGATATTTTAAGCCTTGTGTACTGAATAATTCTAAGAGAGACGAGAGAAGACATGAATTCTCACATTTTCCCCACTGGTTTTTCTGGCTAATTAAATCTTTCAGGATGCACACTGACAACTAGTTCTTGCTGAACCAAACTGGAAACTTTGCAACTCGTACAAAAATTCCCTTTACTACACGATAGCAATAGCAAAACAATCACGGAGGTCTCACCTGATTGGTTCGAGATTCATTTTCTGGATTTATTGTTTTGCTAATCGGTTTAGTTCTTAAAATGTACATTGTAAGGGTATCCAGGGCTCCAGTTACAACTCCGTTAGAGTGTTCCTCATTGAGGAGGTTACACTGCAGCTATGAGCCTGTTTACTGTTCCTTTATCTAATTTTTTATTAGGTCTAAATATTTTCATTGCATGTTGTTTGGATCCAATTCATTTCCTGAAAACCCTGGAAAACCTCTTCGCAGTAAACCTTGTAAAAAATTAAATGAACTTGAATGAACACAAAGTGTAGTTGTAAAAGCATTTGGTATGGTGGTTCCTGTTTATTGTTATGTTACTGATGAAAATCTGTTTCAGAGTATTGTCACAGTCTGCAGAGATCACAGGGG
>JAOUQY010000021.1:14555326-14572144 GCA_028566355.1 Doras micropoeus
TATATTCTGTATAAATTGTATACACTGAAGTACCAGAAAAACTGGTACTGCAGCCTGTGCAAAATACATAGCAACACCATCCATTCACATATGTATATAAAGCATTAGACATCTACGGAAGCTTCTAGAGCTGTTTCCCCCACGAGAATCACACATGTGAACGTGACCAGCGTCGGCTGGCAAGAATCGTTTCACGCGATAGGTGCCTCAAGTAACATCGGAATTCAATGCTGGGGCCTGAACAAACATCAGTGTTTGGACCTACCAAGTATTAACTGGTGTACCAGTTTTTCTGTCACTTCAGTGTATATCTCAAATAAAAGTATGCATAGCAAAGTGAAAGAATGTTTGCATGTAGTAATGACAGCATGTGACTGCGAGAACATCTTGAAACCAAATCAGCTGCATCTCCACCCTGACTGTAGTTGATGGGCACATCGAGGAGAAATATGGCCCACAGAAAGCTCCATCCTGCTGCACGGCAAATGAAGACATATTGAGGCATGGGGATTCTCGAGCTTGCCGCTGGGCTATTAATTACTCTTTTGTTGCGTGCATCTGCTGAAAGACTTGACACCTATTGGGACAGAGTGCAGCGTGACGCTGGGCAGCCAGCGCTGCTCTCTGTCTCTCTCCCTCACCTCCATGTTTTATTCATAATCCCTATGATGCATGGAGCAAATGATTGACTTTAAATATTCTCCCAAGTTTTTACAGCCAGCGATCGAGAAGCGCTCTTGTATTGGCCGCCAGCAGCGTTTTGTCATCTCCGGATGTCGCCTGTTCCCAGATTTGCGGCAACATGTTTAGCTGGGAGAGGAGTCCTGTAGGATTATATGTCTTTGTGGAGCAGCCTGTTGTACATGCCTTGCCAGGGCTCTTATGAGGGTGCTGTATTGGAGGAGTTAGGAGTTAAAAGTCTTCATTAAGGTGTCAGCGTCTGCCTGTTTTCTGTGTACGTGCACCCGACGGTTCCAGGCGTGTTCTCAACGTTGACCCACTGAGTTGGGTGTGTTAGAGAGAGAAAGGCATTATAATCAAAAAGCTCTCTCGCTTTTTTTTTTTCTTTCTCCTCCTCTCTCGCAGGGAGCCACCCAGTACTGGAGTGACAAGTCCTCCCAGCCTTCCATGCCTCTGATAGTTATTAGTTTTGTACAGAAGTCTGTTTTGATTTCCACCCGTGAAGAGAGACGGAGCGTGGCTGAGTCAGAACCCATATTGATTTCTCTTTAGGCGCTCATTCCAGAGGCACAGAGACCCAGGCTGGACCTGACTCGCCTCCCATTACTGCTCTCCAGCTGCTAGCTCTTTCTACAGTGATCAGAGACCACTTTTAAGGTTTAACCTGAAGTTGATGAGGTCTGAGTATGTGCCACAGAGGTGGTCCATAGTCTGTTAAAAAAATCCAAACTTTTTACAAAAGCATGAGGTTTTTACTGAAGTATTATTTTGACAAAAACGGCATGCTCGTTATATTGTTACACATAGTATTTTATTGCTTAGTACAGTCTGTCTCAAATAAACCTGCTCAATGACATTATTATATCATCCAAAAGAGATCGAGTTTGGCTTGTTTTTGCCCTTTGAGACATGAAGCATAATGATGTTTGTCAGTACGATTACTCCTTTGTACTTGATGTATTATAAAGGCACGTGAATTTCACACTCGTCCTCCGCCTTTATAGTCGACTATATACCCAGAAAATGATTCACGTACATTTACAGTCATAAAAAAAATCAAAACTCATTTAAAACTATTCAGAGGCCAATGATCCATCTGCAGGATGACCAAAAGAGTTAAGATTGACGCTTAACACCTCTGAAAAGCAGATTGGATCTGATCAAGTGCTAGAAAATTCTCTTCAGATCCTGAAAATTTGTCAGAAAGAGCAGACGAGGGCCCTTCTGAGACGTGATGGGTGAAAGCGCCGTCATGGAGAAATCATTCATTTAAATCCAAGAGAGCAAAACGATCTGTTAGTGTTACTCTCTGCTCTAAGTTCATGAATACCAGACGAGGGCAGTTAACACTTTCTTCTGAATGCATCACAGCTACCCTGTGATGTCGCATTACGGAAAGATGCAGTGGCTGGATTCATGTTTCCACCGTCCCCTATCGGAGAACTAGCTAGCCAGTGGGAGATGGAGGTGACCGGAATGACAGAATGTGACAGAATTGCGACAAAAGTGGTAAAGCTAATGTAGCGCACACCGGTGTAGTCGTAATAATATTAATAGGTATTGTCTGAGAGCCAACAACGGTTCTCCTGTGTTCACCCTCTTGTTCATGCAATGCTGATTTAAATGACTGAAAATTTGCCTCACGCTGTTCTAATGCAGTTTACCAACTGAACACTTGGTCTGTTCTGTAAACCACGGCGTGGAGGCGACACAAACCAGCAGACCACCAGACAGAGTGACATTAAATGTCTACGAGAGCCAATAGCATTATGTACAGCAGAAATTGAATCCAGCGCACATTCTTGCGTGACCCGAGACCCTGTGCGCTCTTGTCCTCTTGCCTTTCTCCATTGTTCTTGCCTCTGCGTTTAGCACGCTCTGTTTCACAACAGGGCTTTTACACCTCTGCTTATGTCTCCGGGCCTGTCCTGCGTTCTGCTTCTGTTGCCTTATGGATGAGAGATCGGGCGGCGACCTGTGAGTGGGCACAGTGACTCAGATTTATGCCTTGTTTACTTGTTTACTGCAGTCTTGGGTTTCATTGCTGTGCAGAAGAATGACACAAAACCACATGGCTAAAAAGCAACACTGGCAAAAAAGTAAATGACAGGGCAAACACCGAAAAAGCAGGACTGTATCTGACATTTCACAATATATGCAAGCATCTATCAACTTCATTTCTTGCTATATTAGCCAATTTCAATTAAAAGTAACTGATACCTTGATGTCAAAAACGAAATTCCCCACAGCATTACCTCAAAAATGCTTCAAATATTTGAAGCATTTTTAATCATTGCTAAATGATTACAAAATAATGCACTTTTAACTGTTAAATAAGCTAGCAAACATTGCAACAAGCTGTTGTCATTGGAGTGTGCTAGCAAAACATAGATAGCTAATCACCCAATATGGTGCTAAGTATAACTAGCTAGCTGGTGTTACAACCTGCCCTTACCTGAGGTATTTTCATTGTGCTAGTTACATATAAGTTGCTAAATAGCTAACTTCTTAAAAGCTATCAGTCTATACAATAAAATATGAAGTAAAGTAGGGTTGTATATAAGCTACCAAGATGCTGTGAAGAGGTTAATGTGAGGAAGACGGCACGTTAGCATCAAAAACAACTTTTCGGTTAGCGATTACTAGCATTGTTTTCAATGTAATCAGTCAGTGAAGTGTTGATTGGTGTCCCCACAAGGATAGGAATGTCTGACAAAAGCCAAAAGTTTTTTTTTTGTTACCAAGGATAAGGTTAGATTTAGGTTAACGTTAGCATGCAGGGTATGTGTGTGTGTGTGTGCATATGAGCATGGATTGTTATAATGACCACAAAACCCAGACTTAAGAAGTAAATCACAATTGAGCACTTAGGCTTGTAGCATGAATGTAACCATGGAGGTGACCCAGCATGTGAGCTTGTGTGGGCTTTTATTGCTACAGGAATAACACTTCAAAAAGAAAAACATCATGAAAGATGGAATCCACCCGAGCCCTGTTATTTCCCCCATCTCAACAACCAGCATGACAGAATCCCACTGATCAGCTCACGCCTGTCTTTGCCACTCAGAGTAATTGAGCCGCGTTCCTTTCGGCTAAATCAATCTCGAGTCGTTGCATAATATTTTGAGAGCCGCAGCCAAAGCTGAAATAATCACCTCCTTGTCAACTGGTCTGTGCAAGCCTCGGTCTCTCTTGTACTGCTGCCCAGAGAACCGAGCCTCGGCTGTTTACAGTCAACGTCGTACCAGGTGGTGATACTGATGACACAAAGCGATATGATGGCGCAATGTTTTTTCCAACGATAAACAACATCTGCGCCATGATGCCGGCGTTCTCGTCTCCGTAGCGTTCTCGGCTTAGCGTTTCGAGATATCGCTTTTTGCAAATTCCAGCACGAACATGGCTGTTATTGGGTTTCAGCTTTATTAATGTAACAGGTGCTCGCTCGTTAGAACAGGAAGAAACTCGTCTTGGCAGATATAAGCCACAACGTGCAAGAGGGCTCAAAATATTTCGCGTCGTCTCAGGCGAGAATAAATTATACAGGACACGGAGCGTGTTGTCTTTTTCAGTAAGAAAAGACCTAAACTTAGGCATCCTTGAGGTTTCTGCCACCCGATTGAAGGTGATGCCCATGAATAATGCATGGCAGAGAGGGAACTCTTGTCTGGAGCTTTTTGTAGAGCAGCAGAGTGCTCGTGCATGCTTAACCTCGTTGATCTGAAGACTAGCAAATGGGAGCAGAAGAAAACAAGAATGTAAGAAACCGGGAGGGGAAAAAAAAAAACAGAAGAAAAGCCCCCCAAAAAAAGGAATGCTATATTCGGATATGGAAAGCATCTCTGTTATTAGGTACAAAGCAGAAGGGAAGAGTTTGCAAGCTTAAACATGACAGGTTCAAGGAATAGTTTGTCCAAAAATGTCATTTATATGCAGATAACAAGTGAAAAATTTCTGATGTTTGGATTTATTTATTTATTTTTTAGGAAGCTTCTAGCTAGTAGCTATAAGTAGCTATAAGTTGCTGTATAAGTCTAATCTGTAGAGCTAAAACCTGTAGTTTTAATAACTTTCTTCAAATAACCCAGTATGGTATCAAAATTGGAGGTGTGACCTAAAGTCACCTGTACACTTCCTCATTTGTGCAATTATCCACTCAGCCAATCACGTGGCAGCAGCACTGTGTATAACTTATCTTGACCTGTCCATTTTCGAACCTGAACCAGTCCAGCGTAGCCACAGATTTCCTGTTCTTGAGTTACAGGAGTGGAAGCTGATGTTCTCTTCTACACGTTCGGCTCGTCCACCTCAGGCTACCAGGCTTTTTTGAGATGCTTTTCTGCTTACCACAGTTGTAAAGACTTCCTGTCAGTTTGAACCGGTCTGTCCTCGCTCATCAGCAAGGTGTTTCCGCCCACAGACCTGCCAGTCACTGGATGTTTTTTTGTGTTTTTCACACCATTTTGTGTGAACTTGCCAAAGTCACCGAGAACACCGTTTATGTTTGATGTGAACTATAACTGTAACGCTAAACTGTTTTATGCGTCTTGAACTCGTTAGCAACTTAAGCTCCGACTACAGAACTTACACCAAGCATGATGTGATTAACTCCATTTGCATAATTTCATATATTAATATGCTATTTTCTATATTTATTGGCCAGACTACTGCTTTAATCCTGGGAGTTCCTCTCTGTTAGGTCTGCTTATTTCACCGTCCATACGATTAGCTTCCACAGCTGTTGCTGCAGGCATCCCAAACTGCCCAATCAACGGGCTAATCGCTAAGTCCAGGCTTGAAATATTTGCAAGCAAGAAACATGGAAAAAGATCTGGCTAGAGAGAACCTCATTAATAACCTTAAACGTTCCAGTATCGAAAAACGGACCCGATCATAGCGAGAGCCTGCTAGTCCGAAGGTTAATGGCAGAAGCTGCCTCATAATGGCTGTAGGCGAAAGAGGCATTAGCAGAAAATCCTATCCTGAAGCTGAGGTGACTCGGGGTATAAATTGTGGGTTAGGAGGGGAAACACATCTCTCTCTCTCTCTCTCTCTCTCTCTCTCTCTCTCTCTCTCTCTCTCTTTTTTTTTTTTCCCTTTCTCCCAGGTAGCACAATTAGGAGAGCTACGTTAAGCCCAGGTCCTGACAGAGCTCTTGTGTTTTCTGCCTGTTGACTCCACTGAAAAGAGGCTTCACGGCCATAATGAAAGGAGTGTTGTGTCGCTCCTCCAGACAACATAGCGGAGCTTTGTTCAACACCGCGGTTTCCCCAATACACCTTCACTGTCTTGTTTTGAAGAGGCCCCCTTCTTATAGGAAACGCACAGAGGAGCCTGGAGGGCAGCACGCCGCTTATTTAAACTCCAGTCAAAAGACATGGAATGGGAGAAAGAAAGAGAGAGAGAGAGGGAGACTGATCTGGAAAACAGGCCATGTCTTATTGATAACCTTCTCCACGCACTGTAAAACCTCCTCCTTATTCACCATCCATTGATAATTGGATGTGTCTGCGCCCCTGTTTCTCAGCCTGGTGCCTTGAATAACATCCTCTTCAAGGCTTTGATATCGTGCCATTTCTTCTTTTACTCGCACAATGTAACGTGCAGCCTGTAAAAACGTTGTCTATCCTTATCTGTCAACCAGTGTATGAGCGAGACGTGAGTATATTAATGTGTGTGTGCGTTCTGAATAAGAGCTCTGGCTGTGTCATAACAAAGACGGCGTCTCTCTTTTTTTTTTTCCTCCGTCTCCCCCCTGCTTCCGTTCTCACTGCTACTCAGTTATGCTCAGCACGCGTCTGCAGCCTCTGCGAGTGTGGCTGGAATTCATATGAACGTCGCGCCGCGGGGACAGCGGCCCGAGTCATTGATATGTGCGAAGTGACGCACTAATAAACAACCAGCACCGCCAAGCCTTGCCTAGCCGTTTGATACGTTTTTATTGGGGGAGGGCAGAGAAAAGGGCGAAAGGAGAAGGATCTTGAGACAAAGGATGGACAGAAAGGCAGGGACGGTAGCCACTGAAAAGCATCAGTCAGAATATTTCATTTGTGTCAGTCAAAGGCTTCCTTTAGGTCTGGTGTAGTTTTATCATCATTTCATCTACAATGCAGAAATAATTATGATCAATGTGTCGCATCAAAGGTTTAGCACTGTTTTAATGTATTCAGATTGTAATTGCAGTACGGGGCTGTATGTAGTCCTGGGCAAAGTGTATTATATTGTGTGTATTATATATGCATATCTGATGACAAGATATTGGAAGATATTTCCAAAGTTGGATTCCAATAGATCTGGATTTTATTCTGTTATTATAACGATTATTATTATTATCATTATCGTTATTGATTAATTAGACCAAAGCACTGTTAATTAGCACCATTATTCGCGTAGCCAATTCACAGGGCTTTGTATAGCAGATGTTCTAAGACTAATAATAACCAGATTAAAAAAGTGTCATCGTTTATAAACAGAAAAACGATTATGGTGACGTTTTCTGTATGATGTTCGTTTGTTTTTTAACATGTTTGTAAGGAGTCGCCAGTGTCGGCGCTAGGTAACGCTCGGGGGGTAAACTGTAGTCTTCAGGATGGAAGGCTTTGCGCTTTGTGGTTCTCAGTAACATGACAAGGTGTGTATTATTAACTTAAAGAAAGAAGGAAGGAACAATTGGTTATCGCAAAAAGTTTAATGTTTTATTCATAATTAATAGAAAATTAATTTATAAAAAATCAAATAATACATATTTTAAATACATATACATATCATTAAATAATAATTATTTAATAATTAATTTTTAAAAAATGACTATTGGCCAAATTCATTGGTATAACAGCACACCCTGAAGTGTTTATATTTTTATCCATTTATTATTTATTTACTTGCTTATTTCATTATTAATTCATTTATTTATTTGTTGAATTACCTTTTTCTTTAAAAAAAATATTTGACACCACACACATTCTGGATAATGGATTCAGTTCTGTAAGAAAAGGGCAGGAAAGTGAGTCTAGTATTATCTGCCTGTTTATTTGCTGTAAAGCTTTTTTTTAAACACCAGATTTTATTTAAATCAGATTTTTTTTTCCTTAATGTAAAACACACATCACTACTAATTACATTTGTAGTCCTGAAAATGCTAAAAATATTCCGTTTTAATTAAATCTAGCAATAGACACCCTGTTTCATGCTGTCCTGTCTATTTCATCTATATTTAAGATTACAGTACTGACATTCTAGATATAAAGATGTACCGAATCATCAAATTCTTTTCTTGTCTTGACCTGTCCCGGATTCTCCAGATCAGCTTTTCTGTGAATGAATCACAACATCTACACGATTCAAAACTCATCGTAAAGCCATAAACTATATTATATCAATGGCTTGTGTTATCTGCTCATGTTATCTGAGTGCAAGGCTCATCATAACCACGAGACAATATAATACACTATAATCAAAAATGATATTTTATCTTTATCACACTTCCGCAATCCTCTTGTAACACGTTGATGGCAGGGTTCTTAAACATTGCGATTGCAGAGTAAATTCAGGCTTGGTGCTGGTGCTGTTGTGTTTGTCTTTTTTCCTTCCCTCCACCATCTGATTCACTATTGCCTGCCTCATTCGCTCCTAATGTGGTGGAAAGGACCGGAGGACTGGAGACTCACTGGTCCTGTCGAGCACGAGTCTGGAAAATAAAACCAAGCTGCCACCGAGTTAGGGCGGCTATCTGATAAATATTGGGATCAAAGTTTGTTTATTTCCAACATTATTGCCTTTTATGATTTCATTAAACTTGGGAACTGAAAACTATGAATGAACTTTTCTAATGTCCTTCATGTCCATATAAATCTGCGTGTTCTTTTGTGATTCCACACAGAGCTGGGGACTCGAGTCGCATTTAAGTCGCACACGCAGTGACGCACACACCAGAGACTTGACTCGAGACTTGTCCTTAAAAGATTTGAGACTCGAATCAGACCCGAGACAACATTTCTTTTCTTTTCTTTTCTTTCTGTGGAGCATCAACACGAAGAAGGGAATGTGTGACGAGCCGAATGTCATGTCCTCTCTTGTGTGGAGACACAGCCATAAGAAACCTTAGATTTGACTTCTGACCAAAGACTTGAGACTTGCAAAAGAGGTGGGAATGGAACAGCCTCAGCACTACCTTAATGTTGCTCCTCTGTATCCACTTTTATATCCCTGCACAATAGGCGTGAGTAATATGACCAGTACACAGTATACAGTACACTAAATGTATCTCAGTATTTAGGTTTACTAACAGACTGCACTATTAAAAATAGAAGGAACTTTCAATAATAGGTGAATTAAATATGGATAACAGTCGAAAACGTATTTATCAGAGTTTCTTTTAAGATATTTCTTATGTATGGAATGTTATGTAGGGAATGAAACATAAGGACAGGGTGATGGGATACGGTTGGATATGAGGAAGAGTTTAACACCCCATATCTGAAGATGGTTATCTTCCTATTTTATTTCTCTTACGCAACACAATTTACCACAGAATGACTCTTCATATTTCTATCCATTTTTAACATTGTGAATTTGCATTCTAGCAGCTATAAGCTGTCCTTCTATTACCGTTGTCTCCTGAACATTAAAAAAAACAAAATGCGACGTTGCCAAGAATCAACAAATCCCCTTGTCCTATGTCAGAAAACTTTCCCGCTCACTGTTAACACATCGCTGGCACTGAAGACCCCATAAATGCTAAATAGCTTCCTCATAGTAAACATATAAATCTAATTACATATTAGAGCACATACCTAGAAATGTAATCTTCACCTTGTAACCAAAAAGAATCTAGAATTCAAGAGCGTTAAAAGACATCGCGAGAAAAGTCTCAGAGAAGTGTACTGCGATGTCATCATGAGCGCTCTGCTCTGCACTCTCCCATATGGTGGTGGTGAAGTGCTGCATATGTTCCACCTGCTGTCTTTTTTTTTTTTTTCATAACTCATTATTATATTTATTTACCTTTTTTTGCTTCTTATGAACGTAAATGTACTCTAGAAACAAATGCATGTGCATACTTTGTTTATTGGAGAGGTCAGCAGAACGGTCATCTTCAAGAGGGTGTCTATAGAAAAGTCAATTAGCATTAATCATCATTATGGTAATGTTTTGGCAGCCTGGTGTCAACACCTGACTGAGATCTCTATTAAGAGCCAGCAGCACGATGAACTGACAGATTGCTCCCTCTCTCACCCCCCACTAGCTCTCTCTCTCTCTTTCCCTGGCGCTCTCTGCATTGTTGGCCCCCTTTTTAACAAATACCATAATCCGACTGCGCACATGGAACAGCATGCTTTTTCTGAAGGCCTGAGTGGGACCTCGCAAAGACTGCTGAATGGGAGGTCTGGCGTCCTGAGCTCTGCTGATTTTGCCGTTCTCAGGCACTGCCTTTTTGGCCCCCTCTACCACCAACAACCCCCACCCCTCACCCCTCACCCCCCGACCCTGACCTTCTCCACACCCCCACCCCCCCCACCCCCGTGATCGATTCTGTAGCCGGGTGTGTGCTGCTCACCCGCTTATATGCCTAACTGAGCTCGGTTAAAAGGCAACTCGCGATTATTAGCTGCCGTTCAAATCAGCTCACATGCAAATCGTCTGGTAAACGGTCGTGTTTAACAAATTAAGCAGCGTAATGCACATACTTCTTGTTAGGAATAGCTATTTATTGACTTGCAATTGAATTCAATTTGGCTGTGCTTTAGACTGCTAATATAATTGCAGAGGAAAGACATGACATGACATAGGCTTTCCATTACATTTCTAATTAATGATGGTTTTAAAAAGTAATTATTACTCGAGAACGTTTTTTGTAAATGAAAGTAACGTTACCGCAGCTGCAGGAGTCCGTGTGATTTAAAGGATATTGAGACACGCAGTTCAGTTTCCACAAACTTTTTACATTGGTATATATGTATAACAGTGTAAGGGCTTTCAACTAACTGTTAATCACAGCTGGGTGAAGTGCCAGAAGCACTTATTTATGTATAAATTATTCAATAGTTATCAATATTGATAGGCAGCTTGTACTGTTTTTTGTTTTTCAGTATTGTGTATCATCTCATCCCTAGATGTAGTAACGGTTAAGCCTAGTAACTTTACTATGTTTAAGACTAGAATGTTAGGATGGGATCAGTTAGGGACAAAGGACAGAGCAGAGCATGATAGACGATAGCAAGATGGCTAATGAAGTGCGGTTTATAGTTGCTTAGAGATGCCGCTTTGTCTCCCTTAATTAATTTTTGTTGGGGTGTTTTGGTCCTTTTTTCGAGGCGCGACTTTATCGAGGGGAACTGAAGTCACTCGGTCCCATCTGACGCCGCTTAATGGTGTGTTTCTGGCCTGTTGGCGTTGGAGCAGCAGAAGAAGATCCGAGCAGCTTAAACAGCGCCACCCTGCTGGGAAGCAGCGAGCATGTCCTCGTGACAGGGGAGCTCCCGGGTATGATGGACGGCGCAGGGTCTGCTCCAGAGCGAGAAAGTTCAGATTTATATGGGCCAAGCTGCAACAACTCAATAACACAGCCCCCGTAATCTACTCGGGTTTCAAACACGGCCCTGATTTATGAGCCAGCACACCACGCCGCCTCTGAAATGAGGTGTTCAGCATATGTTTTGTTGACATAAATTTGAAATTTATTGCCGTTGTCAAAACCCACTGTCGGACAAAGTTGCTTATTAACTGAGTAAATGGCTTGAGAGAGTTTTATGTTGGCTTCCTTAATGACTACAGTCAGTCTGTTTTCAGGTACTTGTCTTTCTGCTCGCCATCTCTATATCTAGCAAGAACACACCAGTACACACACACACACACACACACACGCACACACACACACACACAAGCTATCTACAGTTTCTGTAGCAAATTAAAAGCACAGCTGGTTGGAGAGACCTGAGGGGAAATGGAGCTGCTACAGTTCACACTATCGAAAATGTGTGTGTGTGTGTATGTGCGTGTGTGTGTGGGTCTCATAAACTGGGGTCACTTCTGGTTGTCCGGAAAATATAAGCTGGTAGTAATGGGCCTTTCCCATTTTACCTACAGCTTCAGGTCCGCTTGGTCATCCCAGCCTAAGGTTAAAGCATGCGTGATAAATCTCATTAACCAGGTGTAGAATTTCAACCCAATCTCTATAAAGATCTACACAATTTCAAGTTTCTAGTCCATTTCTACCGTGAATGAGCTCCTCCTTCAGTTGATCTGGTCTTCCCTCACTTCTCAGCTAAAGCATGGATCCTATGACAGGATGCACTTACTGGATTAAAGTAAAGACCGTGAGCGGCTGAGGGCAGTGGAAGGCCTTTGTGGATTGTACAGTATGCTCATGCTGTACATCCTTGCACCCAAAGGTGCTCAGACCCATGGCCTTTCCCAGCCCCCCATCCCCCCCTCAACTTTTTTTTTTTGCAGCACTTGTTCACTCGCCCGCCTGCCTTTTGAAGTGCCCTTTATCCTGGGAGGCGTTTACAGGCCTTTTTAATTACTTACAGCTTGCCAAAGGGCTCTGCTGCTTCATTCTTTCCTTTGTTTGTCAGGTCTCCACAATCCCCATCCAGAAGACAGCCATCAGGATTTTTGGACGCGTTACAGATTTTTTTCCCTTCATTCTTTTGTTTATTTTCTGCATTTTTTCCCCTTTTCTCTATTCAGTGCCCAAAACGGTTTTCCATTCATTTTTTTTCCACCACATCGTTTAGAAATTTAGGAGCTAAGCTCATAATGCCAACACACAGGCATTACAAAAAAATAATTGCAGCCCCTTTTTGCTGATCGCTTTTTTAAAATAGAATAGAATCAGATTTCTGCAACTGTGTTTCTCAGTCTGTGCTTCTTAATCCTCATCGTACACCTTATATACTTTTATATCAAATATACCTCATTGCTTCTTAATTCTTATTTTCTTCATTTTAAAGGAAAAGCTATGAGCTTAGCATGCAAAATAATAATAATAATAGTAATAATACTCCATGCTGCTCCAATAATCCATGTTGTAGCTATGTGTTACAAAAGTATCTGAGCATAAATAGAAACAGGAGAAGATGCCTGTCTTTTGGTTCTTGTTAAACACGTATACTTTTGGCAGCGAGGTGCAAACAATGAGCTAATTACTACTCTGGAAACAATTACCAAGTGCTGTAAGTATGCTAATAAAAACTAATTCAGCTCACCACTTGTAACGCATCGCCAGCGTTCTTACTTTGTGCAGCCTGTTGCTCCACTGCAGCCTGCTCATGCAAGGGCATTCATAAAATAATAAAGCCAATAAAGCAGTATAACCTACCAAAGCTCCATATCATATCCTTTATGGGTAGTCACTTGGCTTTTAACCAAACCGAGTTGGGTAATCCCTCAGTGTTGACTCTCGCTTGGCTTATCTTCGTGAAGATGCAATGGGTCTGATGATTAGCTCGGTTAAAAGATTCAGATACGGCGTCTGTCGTTGTCTTCGGTGAGAAAGTCACACACACGGACGTTCACCGGTTCAGGCTAATCCTCGCACGGGTCAAAGGGTCAATCCAGTATGCTAATTGCCGCAATCGTAATTACCTTTAAACACTTAGATATATCGGCAGGTGTCTAGTGGTGTTGGATCTGCTCTTTGCCTGGATTAAGTCTGCAACATCGTGCTGAGAAAACAAGAACGAAAGTGTTTTATTACCCGACTGAGTCGATCTGATTGGTCGTTTCTAAAAGCACAGGGACATACTAAATAGCCTTTATGTTAAATTAAATGTACCTGCTGGATCTGCTACCGTCTGTCTGTAGCAGAAGTGATATGGGCCTGAAAGACTGGATTGTACTGAGTTAATATTTCCAGTTATAATTCCCTTATCCAGAGTGACAGTAAAAACACCTCCTCATGTTAGTTCAGCAGGTCAGGATGTAGGAATACTATCAAGCAAGACAGAAGTTAGTGCCATGAGTCAGTACAGCAAAAACAATAGTATTCAGAATGTTTGTTATGGCATGGGTAACATAGACTGACACAGCACATGATATGCACATGAATGCACAGGATTCAGTTTGTTTTAATGCATGTTATCATCAGGCTTCTGATGTTCTGCATGACTTGCTGGCCAACAGACGCTTGCGGAGTCGCCTCACTTTTACTGTCAGTATGAGCCTTATACAAATATGTTACACAGTTATTAGAATTTTCTTTTTAATCAAATGGAGCTAATGAGGAAAGTTTGCCAAGTGCAGGAGGAGGGAATGTGAGAAATTCATAAGTGAAAAATTGTTCATAGGACAATTATTGATAGGACTTTCATGAGGAGGGATTTTGTTAGTATTAATGTTCTAAAGTTCTAATGTCTGTATCAGAGCTGTCTATTTTCATATCAGGATTGTATAAAAATGGTATATAATGCTATACCATGCTTGTATATTTCACTCACTTACAGTACTTACAAAAGAAGAGTCATCACCCTGCTTCATCTCTCAGACTCATGAAGTTAAACCCTGCACATTGATTAGTATGGAGGCATTTGATTCACCAGCTCTCCACCCAAGCCCTTGTAATAATGACAGCTTTTATTAAACTGATTTTTGTCACAATGCATTGCTGTCATGTTTGATAATTAGGTACACTGTCATCACATGCGTATCCCATACTGCCACAGTACTATCATAAGCAACACAGGAAATTGAAATGTCTTATGCTTTTGACTTTGACTTATGCACGTATGAGTGTCCAGCCTTTTTGTAGCCCCGTGACCACCAACCCAAATGCCGAAACGCCGGCTTTACCCAACGTATTTTTCATCGCGTCGTATAATTACGATGCTTCACCTTCCGTCTAAAGAGGATGGTGCTTTGTTAGAAACTGTGCCTGGGGGGATGGAAATCAGCCGGCCATGCAGTTTGGTAAATCCACCATCTCTGGGCTTACAGGCCATGTATATGTTTCTGTACAGATAAAGAGCTCCTTCATTCACTCTGACGCTCTACATAAATGAACAACGGCACTGAAGCTGAATGTGCCATGAGTTGAAAAATGACTTCCTACATGTTTTGCTTGGGAAAATTGTCTCAAAGGGACATTGTCATGACATGAGTGTTCAGTACAGTGCAGTATTTTGTCTTTTTTTGTGTTCTGTCATTGCAAAATCTTGCTGAATTGCACAAATACATCATATAGAAATATTTTGTTTTAATGGTATAGAGCTTATAAGAATGAGGTGGCAGGATTTGGAGAAATTCACAGAGGAACTATTTAAAGCAAATATAGTCCTTTAAAATTTTGTCCCAACTCCAAGATCTGTCATGACGGAGGGTATTTCAAACCAAGTAAAAAAACATGTAAATGTAGAACCATTAAGAGTTAATAGTCAATAGTTTGGTTGTCCCTCTGGGGAAACCCATGCATGTTCACGATTTAGCTTTTCTTTGTAGGAGTTTAGAGAAAAAGCAAAATCTAAGTAGAAGGTAATTAGAGTCAAAAGGATCTCAGAATGGTTAATGAATGAATGAATGATTCTGGTTTTCTAAAGCATTTTAAGCTTTAAAGTGCATGGTCTTTTGTTTTGTTTTTTCTGTCTCATGATGGCTAATAATTTACTGCCACCATTATGGCACCATTTTGTCCCTGACTTGCCTGGGTTCTTCTTGTCTCATTTATCCGGTGAAATTACACTGTTCTGTCTTTACCACATAGAGCCCTAATCAAATCATGCACGTTGTGTTCTTGAGGGTGTTGCTCACCGCGTCTTTATGCGAGTTAAATAAACGGAGGTGGCATTGAAGCCGTCGCTGATGTTGTTTTTGCCTCGCCTTTCTCTCCGCAGGAAGCTGCACAGCGAAATGAAGACCTACGGCTGTGAGCTGTGCGGCAAGCGCTTCCTAGACAGCCTACGCCTGAGGATGCACTTGCTGTCTCACTCAGGTAACACTCACCCGCTCACGTCTGTAGGGGCCTGCCTCCCCGTCTGTATATCCACGGCCAAATATAGCTCAGCCCATCTGAAAGCAGAGCTGGAAATAGCACATTGCCACAAGAGGCTTGTTTTTGCCTGGATGCCACAAAAGGAGAACTTTACATAAATAGCGGAGATGGTTAAGACTAGCTTATTTGCATTGCTGCTATATGTGTGGGATTCATTCATATGTCACGCATTCATGCAATGTAGGACACTGGAAATGGCTACTGAGGCATGTGCCAGTAGCAGTGTGATAGCAGCTAGCCTATAAGTCATGTAATTCAATGTGCACACACAGGCTATTGATTGTGCTAACCTGCCTAAATCATGGGGGGCTTATTTGCACTGCTGTTTTTTTTTTTTTTTTTACTGGAAGTTTTTTATAGGAGAGTCAGAAAGGAATCTGGTTTATATAGACCCCGTAAACACTATGGGACTCCTCTCCGCTACGGGATCTCCCCGAACCACAGCCACAGAAGAACAGAGTAAAAGTGAACCCATCGAACTTAAGATAATAAGTAGCACATTAATCAAATAATTGATTTTGGAATGGTAATTAGGATGTAGATGAGATCAGCCTTGTTAGTCAAACTACACAGGTCCACATTGTCCCTATTAAACAAGGTCTAATGTCATCTCGCTCCATAACAATCCAATATTTCTGAAGTCAGTATTTCAATATAGAGAGATAGAATTGACTTTTTGCATGAATGTTTGAAAACCACGTCAGATAGGGAGATGAATGGCCTTTCACGCTGGGCCGCCCAATTCAATTCACACACGGCTCAGCACGAGGAATGCTGCTGCAAGGAAATATCTAATGTTTATTTTAGATGCTGCTCAAATCCCAAGACGCATGTTCAATACCCGAGTCTGTGGAGATATTGTACGACCGTTGCACTCATGATGGCTACCCATCGTGCATGTGCTTTGTGCTGACATTTATGAGCGACTCGCTAATAAAGACAAGGAAGCAGTGTTTCAAATCTCATCCACTGTTCCATGCTGACCCACAGCCAGTGTGCTTTTACACACACACAAAAGTATACTTTGCCATTATGTTGATAGTTTTTAAAGCTGGATGGGAGGTAGGATTGTGCACTTTGGATTTAAAAAAAGTCAGACAGACTTTTCTACAGACTTTTCTACAGAGCCACTGAGGTGACATGGTAGATAT
>JAOUQY010000021.1:14579268-14592479 GCA_028566355.1 Doras micropoeus
TTTTTAATGAAATTATGAAAACCTAAAAAGTTGACAATACATGGCTATTTTCAGGCTGTCTGTCAAACTAAAGGTGTCTGGTAGCAAACAGGACAAAGTAATACCTGAAACAATGCTTTATACACCACTAAAGCCAGATATTTCTGTTTAGGACTATTTGTAAGACTAATTTATCAAGCGATATGCAATCTATTATTAATAAAACACCTGATCTGGCACTGGAACTGTAATTCTTGCAGATATGCCATGATAAATGATGAGATCCTTCAAACTTGGCCTACATTTAAAAACCCAAATGGCCATTTGAGCCATTGATCACAAGCCAGTGACATGTCTAAGCACATATCTGATCAGCTAAAAAAAAAACATTACATTCAAGTGCATTAATATAAAATGGTGCCAGAATGATTGTCCAAGCTGCTGTTACAGAAAATTAATCAGCACCTTCTGACCAATCAGAGGTCAGAGTTAAAACGGCGTTTGAAAGCAGCCGTATAGACGGACGTGACATGGGAAAGCTAAAAGCACTTCAACGAAAGCACAAAGTAATATGTGATGAATTTTGAATGTCCTTTTGTCTTGAGAAACTCCCACATAACAGTCAGTGGGGCGAACTTTGCCTTCCAGATCTTTAAAAAGTGGCATTTTAATGTAATGTATCATGTCTGGTCCTGATTTTGACATTGGCGACAAAGGCACTATAATGGAAATTGTAGAATGGGGTTTAATATCTTGGGATAATTTTCTTGGCTCCTCAGTGGAAAAATGGCTAATGCTATAATGGTGTGCATGTAATGGCATAACAGCATCTCCAACATTACTTAGATTATTAGATTACGATTAACGGAGTCATCCATCGCTGGCACTTAAATAAGTAAAGGAATGCGATGGGAGCTGCTGTGCCAATTCAATTCCCACACCACATACACACAAACACACACACACACACACACACACACACACACACACACACACACACACACACACACAGAGTACTGTTGAAGTCCTTCAGCACTTCCATCCACCGAAGCCTCACCTGCCCTTTATCTGGGAGGAAACTCTGAAGACAGAGTGTGTGCTATAGTGTGATAAATGCCTCCATCCCGCTTATCCCATTCAACCCCATCTGTTCTGTCTGCCTCTCCCTCCACAGGGGCTGCCTTATTTCAGACCTGGATTTACACATGTACGACATGCTCCCAGGTTTACTTCCTCATCCTCGGTGCGGGTGCGAGAGTGGCAATGGTTTTAATTAAGGATTTCATGACTAATGGCATTCCCCCCTTCCTTTCCACTCCCCATGCCAGCGACACGATAAGTGGAACTGTTAGACACTCGCGAAATCTGTGCTCTCTGGATGTTGGTCAATCTCTGGCATGCATATCCATGTGTGTATGCACGGCGGGCAAAATTGAAGGAAACATGATTTACTTCCCATGAAATGGCAATAAAAGTAAATGCTCTCTGAGGCACACTTTTATTGCGTTATGTAAGGTAGGATGATGGCTTTGGGAAACTTTTAGATCAATTTCTTAGCACAGATTAAAAAGCTATGAATCCCATTTATGGCAGAGCTCCCTCGTGAAATGCTCTTTGAAACTTTTATATTTCGAATGAGGAGAGAACGAAGCGCGGCGCAAATATCTGCCGACAGCGCTTTCATGTTGGGGGAAAAAAAAAGCAGGAGTATAGAAAAAAAGATAAAAGCAGTCCCAAAGCCATCTGGAAGTAGCCAGGACACACAAGGGTTGCTTTTATGCTTCCTATTCTACTGGGAGGTGCAGCATGAATAGCAGCAGTGCATATTGTGTTATTACTGTTGCAAACACATACATGGACCTGAATACTAATATGGGGTTCTCAGTTTTAGTCCCTCTGAAAATACCTCGCTTCAAGGTGAATTCCACTTTAAAAGACATTGGCGTGGGCAATTAATGTTCAATAGACAGCAATCGAGCAGGCAGGGCTTTTCTGTGCATTCGGTACAGTTGGAGGTAAACAAAAGAATCCACCATATTGCATAACAGAATGTAGCACAGGGTGTAATTAAATTGTCAGAGCATATTGATTAATTTTCTATAACAGCATAACTCTGACGGTACGTCCAGCTGCAAGGTCAAGCGCAGGTTAATATTTGTGCATTTGTAATATGTGTAATATGACTGCTGAGTAAAGTAAGAGAAAGAGCAAGAATCAAGTGAATGAAATGTCAGTTTGAGAACCCCTTCTACATGTAATCTCACAAAATTTGGTGTGCATGTAAAGACTGTAGTAGTGATACAGGGTGTGAAGTTTTGAGAAGTTTGAGCCTTTACGTAAAAAGGTATTGGCTAGTGAAATGCTCGATTTTTGAGACATTATTCACGAGGTAGCACTACTCCACAAAAGAATCACAGTGAGCTAGGGTAATGCGGTAAAACTTGCTATAAAAAGTTTATAATTTGAGCTAAAAGTGTTTTGTTTTGAGCCTACCCCACTTAATGGGGTGATAACATGAAGGAGAATGCCCACCTAGCAAAACAAACCTTATATTGGTGCCCCAGTTTGGAGACTAATTAAAAAGCAGACCAAGAACAAGTATACAGGAGGGGAGATTGTCCACTAGTTAATCGATCGTGAAATCAATCATTGTTACAGACAAAATAACACTGGGCTGGTAACAGTAACTCACTGACTTGTTCTCCTGTAACAGCACCAAAGGTTATTCTTTACAGCAGAGTATATTCAAACAAATCTAATGAAAGTGTTTCTGAAGGCTGGCCAGGGATGATCCATGCGTATGGGATTCTTGTGCATCTATTGGAGCATAAGGTCATGATGCTGCTTGTCTTTGCAGTCTCAGAGGGACAACTCTGGGAGGAAGGGCTGGAATGTGTGTCAGGACATTGTAAAAACAGTTTAGTGAGGAAGTCAGGGGGTGTGTGTGTCACACTGTCCACATTTGTGAAAAACGTTTATGGAAGTGACCTTTTTTTTCCCCTTCTCTTCCCCTGCTAAGACCCTCTTTCTTTTCCTCTTCTTTTGAAATGAAGCAAGGCTATCTTTTTCCATTTTATCCTGCAGGTGATTACATTTTCTTGGACAGACCTAATGAAGACAGAGAAAAAAAAAAATCTTGGACTCAAACGATAAACAACTATGTAAATCACTGCACCTGAGAGCAGTTAAACAGCGCTAGCGTTTTTGACAGTTCCTTGTTTTTTTTTGTTTGGTTTTTTGTTGTTTTTTGGATTTTCCATTAACCATTAACCGTTCTTTGATTTGCTTCGGTTGTTTGAGTTGGCTCGCCAATTTGGCTTGGATGAGTACAGATTGTTCAGCATTATATCACAGGTTTTCCTTTGAAGGATGGCTTTTTGTAGGTTAAGGAAACTGTTTGTGTCAAATGTGGAAGCCAGGAGCTGTTATAAGTAATGGTTCCCACTGTGTTTCCTATGTCCTAGTTACTGTCCCATAGGGCATTGTATTGCCTGCTGGCTCCACCCCCCAGGCTTCAGACCTGGGCCTTAATAAAACCAAAGACTGCCTTTGACAATGTGTGACTTGAAAGCAGGAAATAATGGGCCCTAAACGCTAAATCTTTACAGATTATTGACCTGTAGAGCAAGCACATGTACAGCAGGCTCTGCTGCCGGGCTTCCTGATCATGTGCTACTCGCTAAGTGGCTAGTGCATGAGTGAATTTGTGAGGTGGGTGTTTCTGACATCTTGAATAACCTCAGGCCTGACATAAGTCTCCTCATTTTTCATATAATCGCTGCTATGTGTCACGGGCAATTTTACTTCCTGGTCTTTTTACGTTGCTGGTTGATGATATCCCATTCAGCCATATTTTGGCATGCTACCGAGAGCCGGCAAACGAGGAAAGAGCGCGGCCAGGCCTCCTGCTGCTCTGTCTTTAGCCATAAAGGCATTTACAGCACTGTAAAGGCACCTCAATTGCTGTATCCAGCGGGTTGCTGAAGTTTCAGTGGTCGTTTGAGGAAGGGTTCACCTTGTGGTCATCCTCTCAGGTTCTGCCGAGATACATAAGAGAGCTTGTGGGAAGGGCTCTACTTACAGCCAACCTCACAGCTATCGATCAGGCTCCAGAGCTCACCTCTTACTCCATTTTTTTGCCATGCCGGTATCAGTTCCCTCTTCCTTCAGACCTAAGGCGGCTTCTTGTTGTGCCCTGCTTTAACTGATTGCCCAGGAGCAAGTCTTTACAAAGAATGTGGCCAAAATCACGCTTGGAAAAATGTTTGAAGTGGTCCGGTTTGGAGCCTATGTAGTGCACTACACCATTCAACAAAAACTAGCCATAGTGCCATTGGGATTGATCATGCTCATAGGGATACAGTGGTTTAAACAATGAAGGTCAGCTGGTGGTAGAGAGATCTTTTTCAACCACTTCACACCAGTCTGGCTCTTGTTTCCTCCACTTCTGAAAGGAGTTTTGTCTTTGCGTCGTGGCACAGCAAGTATAGCCCTGTGTCATAACTTAAAGAACCAAGGACCAATGTTCGAGGAGATGAAAAAGGAAGCAGAAAACACATGGCCCCTTTGACCTTTTGTAGCTTGGGGGCAGAAGGCTGCAGGCCAGCACACTAGTGGGATTGTACCTACACTGTTTACTTTGTCCACATGTATGGAGATCAGACTATAAGACATCAGAAGGGCCTGACACCACAGAAGTCCAGAAGTCTGCCTTGCCTCATCTCAGGCTGTGCCTGAACTCAAATCCCCTCCATACCTCAGGACCTAAGAGCCAAAACGACCGTCTTGTACAGAGAAAAGCTTTCAGACCCCGCACCCACCCTTCCATCCTTTCTGTCTTTATTTGTCTCTCACTTTAATCTAAGCAGGCAAATTGGATTATAAGATTTAGCATCCATAAAACAAGAGTGAAGCATTGAGCCAATATTCATTTTAAGAATGTAAACTCTAAACTCATTTTGGATGTGTAAGTGTATTTGCTCTGTCAATATTTGTCTGCTTTTGGTCTGCGCCTTAACATTCCCTTCCTGGATTGTTGTTGACAGTAGCTCAAATATTTTCAATGGTTTAATCTCTTTGAATTTTTACTTTTTATATGCGTGGACTATTAGTAGTATTATTAGTAACTGTTCTGTGAACCTGTTTGGTAAAGCCAGTTGTTGTGTATGCATATATTTGGTGTATTTGCACTTGAATGTGTGTGTGTGTGTGTGTGTGTGTGTGTGTTTATAAGGGAAATCTGGCAGTCTCCCAGTATTTTTGTCTTGGTTAATAATAAAAAAAAAAAAGGGCTCTGCCTGCAGTACACATCTACTTGAGCGAGGGAACATGCAGTTCCTGGCTGTCCTTTCCAATTGGCAGCCTCCGTACTGCTGTGTGACTGATAAGAGGGTAGTGTAAATAAAACTGTACAGCACACAGCGTTACCGCTGAAGGAAAGAGTCAGAGTATGCCGTCTGCACGCATTGTTCTGACAGAGCTCTGTTTTTTTTGGGGTTTTTTTTTTATGGATTTTTTGCTACAGAGCATACTGTCTTATATAACCAATTTGTGTAGGCTCACCGAGCAACAAGGGTGTGTTTTTGTTTGTGGTGTATTCGTTTGCTCCTGTTCTCATCTGAGACATGAAGAGCAAGCCGATTAGGGCTCTTGATGAGCAGTCGGTTCTGTAAATGCTTGATGGTCTCTTCATTACAGCCTTGTTTTTTTTTTTTGGTAGCAGATTCTGTTTCTTTGTTCACAACAGAGTGATCAGAGTCTCGATGTGTTCTGTATCTCTGTCCACTCACCACTCTGGATGCAGTCTGCATTTTACACACTCATGCACGAGGCCTCTCTTCGGCAGCACGAGCGATCAGCACGAGTGTCCTCTTTAGAGGCAGTAAATCCCTCTCTTCCAGTTGTGTAATATTTCAGAGGGGAAGTGAAAAGGGAACAGGCTAGTGTGGCACGTGGCACCTCTCCTTTGCTTCTTGGGAACCTCAGTTGTGTAAGGGCCCATTATGTCAGGTTCGGCCCCGCTGTGGCAACTCCAAGGAGGTGCGGAGGAGGAAGTGGAAGTTGTTAGAAAACAGCTCTTTTATAGCCACGGCTTTTTCTGTGCCGGAGAGCCAGTTATTTCTAGCCTTGGCCCTCTGCTCGCTTTCTGCACCACAGCCCTGCAAAAAAAGCAGAGAGGGTGGGGTGATGAAGGGGTTTAGGAGCTAGAAGATACCGTGTCAAACCTAACTGAGGTGTTTTTCTTGCACTTTTTACCCCACCCTTACTTAACAGAAAAGTACCTATTGATCAAAGGGAAAGAGCTCGAATTTATCACTTTCATTTTGTTTTGGAACTTTTTCTTTTTGGAGCGGCCTAAAAGCACTGCCCCTGCTGGGGGGGGTTGTGTGCTGTACGGACCCCTTCCACATAATGATCCACTGTTGCTTATGTCGCCGGTGGGACTTGAGGCTTGTAACTCTTGTAACTCTAAGCTGCTGCTTAACGTAATGATTTAAGGTTTACGTGAAGTTGCTGCCGTACCTGAACAGCCCGAATGTGTAGCGTACCGTTGTTGTAGGAAGAAAATCCACAATGCCTGGGATGTGATGCAGCCCAGTATAAAGTGGAGTCATTTTTTTTTTTACCACTCAAACAAAGTTGATTGAGTATTTTGCTATAGCAGCACATCCGAAGGTCTTTTATTCATCTTGTATCATAGCAGTTTGCCAAAAGCTGCTAAGTGTATGCTGATGACAGTTTTTAATTTCCATTTTATCCATGTGTAATTACGTTTAATGTTGTGGAACTTTCCTGTTTCCACATACTTTATAGCAGGTATAAACAGTCATTCTCTCACCAGCCCTCATGAAATAAATGAAAGGCAAAAAAAAAAAAAGAAAATGCGGTCAGGAAACACACAGTCCTCGGTCTTTCCAGTGTCAGAAAGCATAGCGATTTTTTTTCCTACAGTTGGTCAAAATGATGACACTGAAGGCTCTTTTCTAAAAGCTACTTCACAGAAAACTTCACCATATCAACAGTGGTAGGGTTTTTTAACCCATTTATGTAGATCGTCTACCTTACAGGTCCCTGCGTACGCTGTTACTATAGAAGTAATCATGTATTAGAACCAGCACACTGATATAAAGCTGTGATTTGCCTGGCTAATGCCAGCACTGCTGTTAGAGAAAATTAGTCAACACCTTCTGACCAATTAGAATCAAGAATTCAGCAAGTGGCAGCATGAATAAAGCTGTTAATCAAGGCTTGTTTTCTTTAGGAAGCCTATAACATGTTCTAAAGATTTTCAGTATCCATAATTTCTATCTGTATATTTCTTTTGGGTTGGTTTGAAACTCTATGAGTTTCTTATGTAGCCAGATTTCAGGGACTGTTTTTGTAGCTTAGCTTAGCTTTTTTTTTTTTTATTTTAAACATGATCTACATCTTTTGTCTTGACCAAAAACTGCAACATCCTCATCTCAAAGCATGCCACTGTTTTGTTGGACAGAGAGCGATAGCTTTTACGTAGCGCTACTGGTTTGCTGCTCCTCCCTTTTTGTATACTGGACAGCAAATAGCTAGGAAAATCCTACATAAATGATCCAGGCTTTCAGAATTTCCTTTTGTTCTGTTCTTGGGAGCATAATCTAGGCTCTACCCCAACACTTCTTACTTTCCCCTCCCAGTAGATTTAAGCATGTGTTTTCTTATGAATTGCAAATGTAATAACATACCAGTTGCAAGTTTCTTTTTTTCTTTACATGCCGGCGAACATTATGGCACTATTCATTCCCCTAATAAAAAACGAAAGGTGTTTCTTAACTGCCTCACGCATGAGTACAGTATGTTTTGTAACTTCATAATGGTTGCGAAACAGGCTTTGGCTTCGTCTCAATCTCCCCTGTGTTATATTAACTACGGCTTCCTGTTTTGGTTGCTGTGGTGCTGCAATCATCAAATATGGTGCTGGGAATGAATAAGAACAAGAACTAAGAGGCGAAAAAGTCGTCGAATGCATGCGCTTCATCCTGTGCCTCTGCTGCCGTGGTTAGGATACCCATAGTACATAGGAGAGCTCTAACCTCCCATACCTCCCACTGATCAAACACACACAAACACACAGCAGCCTGAGCGTGGAGTTCCTGTGTTTGGATTCCGATTGCGCCACTTTTGCACATCCACATTTTATGACCATGAGTAATAGAGAGGACTTGGCTTGTCATGGGTTGCCATGTTTTGCATTTTATGCACCATGCCTGAATTTTCCAGTGATTTCTAAATGCTATCAAATGTGCTTTTTGTGTGTGTGTGCAGCTGGAGAGAAGGCTATCGTGTGTGACCAGTGTGGAGCTCAGTTCCAGAAAGAAGAAGATCTGGAAGCACACAGACAGATTCACACAGGTCAGAAATTGTTCCCTACACACTCCCTTGCACTTCAAACATAAATAAATGGTTGTGAAACACACCAGTGCTTATAGGCATGGCCCTTGCCGGTTTCCTCCCTCAGGATTTCTTGCTGCCACTATAAGATTTTGAAAAGTTTGCATGAAGACTTTAGATATTTCCCTGATGCAAGACTATTAAAGGATTATCTTCTCTTATCTTATTAGGGCGTAGCATGCTAGTTTCCGGGTGCTGCTAGCTAGCTACTTAAAAGCTGTATTACATAAAGACTACATTAATTATTTTCATTTGGTCAAACAGTGAAATGTGGTGCTTATTGTAATTCAGCTAGCTGGCTCGTTTCAAGGTTAAGAGGTGCTGGATTGCATTAAGTTCCTGCCTAGCTGTTTGAGAGTAAATGAATGGTCAGTCCTGCTATACAGCCTCTACAAAACACTTTGATCAGTGAAATGAGTTAGCGATGTTCAGCATTTTGGATCAAATTAATTGGGTCCTTATTTTTTTCATACTGTGGTTCAGCTAACTAGCTAGATTAAATTAGCTAGATTCAACTAGCTAGCTATTTGACTGTAGATAAATGGTCATTCCTGCTATACAGTAGACATAACACTGATATGTTGTGTAGGGATTTTTTATGCACATGGTAGTAAATTCATTGTTTCCTGATTTTCTACCTGTAGTAAACTGCAGTTCAGCTAACCAGCTAGCGCCTAGCTTAAGGGCTTAAGAGTAGTGTATATTAAGTTGCTAGCCAGCTAGTTAGCAGTAGATAAAAGAAATAGGTTCTAGAGTAAGGTGGGATATTTCACCTCATGTTTACTGGCTAACTAGCTTATGGTTGTTTGTGGTGTTGTCGTTTTACGCTTGGGTTTCTGGTGTAAGGACATTTTACCCTAGTGCTAGTTACAAGTTACTGGGCTCCTTAGTAATCCCTAACTGTTGTAAAGGTGTTTACATGAGCAAGCAGTAAGTAATGTGATACAGGCAGGACCAAGGATTTATAAAGACATAAAACTCTCAAATCACGGTCATGTGTGTAAAGACAAAGCGATGCTGGAGTCTTCTCTGGCATGCCAGTTATTAGCACTTACTGGAAAAGGTTTTGGAATTAGGGGCTGTTTATCATGAGTTTGCTCACTCTGTCTGGTTGTTTATTGCATTGAAGAGGAGAATTATGGAGACAGGAACAGTCTATAGCCTTGAACGAGTTTGGCTGCGCTCTTTTGTTTATCACTTTTCCCACAATAACATTGTTACATGAAGGAACCCTCCTGGAAGGTACCAGCACGCATTGTGTAAGTAACCTTCTCCCCACTCCCGTTCTGTTTGGCATCGGTTTGGAATATGTGCTGACGGGATGCCATCCCAGGAACGATGACCTCTGCTAGGCCACTGGGTGAGGGAGGAGTGAGGCAAAGGGTGTAGGACGGAGGGATTTACTGATGTGTTGATGCATGCGGTTCTCGGTATACTGGGATCTTGCCATGCTCTGACTCCTCACCCTGCTGACAGGCTCAGCTATCAGCCCATGGGAGAATGTTCCAGCACCCAGACGTGCATACACACACATACATAGTCTGACATTCCACAGTAATTACGGTTACATGCAGCCTAATAATCCGTTAATAATCCAACCGATGGCTCAATCAGAATAAAAAATGCGCATGTATACACCCAAGTCGGAAAAGATTAAGCCAAATGAAATTCATGTCCGAACGAATAAATCAGTTAAATGGAATAATTAGGCATGTGAACCTGTCTTTGATTACTTTCACTGTCAGAATCTGCATGTGCTTTTCTGTACATGGTTGTATGAGTCATGACGCTCTGCTTGTGCAATCAAATGGTTGGGTAAGAAAACAGTTCATGTTACAGATTTTAATCTATTTAAAATAATTTGTTGGTTGTACGGGTGACGGAATGGGCGTCAGCGAGGCACATGCTGGACGTAAATTGATTTCAATTTGAAATGTATAGTTCCACAAGGCAAAAAAGGGGGAAACGGTATTCCCAAACGGCGTCTTCTAACAATTGCTAATGTGTGCATTTTACGTAATTATCAAAGCAGAGCATCCTTATTCTCGAACGTCGAGCGAATGTGAAATGCTGTGTGACTTTGTCGTAGGCACAAACTCTTCTTCTCACTATCCGTTTGATAATCACACTTGGATGAGGTTTTGCTGAGATGGAAATAATTTAAAACTTGTTAAAAACACAAGCAGTGCAATTAAAGAGCTGAACGTGCTGACACTAACCCACACATGCTCCACACATGCACAGAACTTTGTATCGAGTTACGTATAATACGCACATAAACTATAAAGTGTTCGCTTCAATACGCAAATAAACAGTTCGTTCTTGTTGCATCTAAAAATAAATGGGTTTAATAATATCGATCTTAATCCGTAATTATTTTCTAATGTTTGTAATGTCTATGTGCGCTTACAGTTATCTACAAATATGTCTGTTAGTGTGCAGTGGGCGGGGCTAACTTTGGTTGTGAAACAGCCACTTCAACGATCATCGCCTGTGCTTCCAACATACTTATTATACTAATTAAATTTATGCATTTATGCTTAAACCCAGCAAGCCAGCGCTAACCTAGCCCGTGTATCCCATGCTAATTCAGTAGGTTTGTACACGTTCTCTACCTTTCGTTTATTTCAGTTCAGATGATGTAATAAGTTAGGAGTCTTGACTGGAAGGATGTTCTCTTTAGACTAATATTCCCAAATTGCTCTCTTCTTTAAAATTTGTCTTATGCTTCAGCAATGCATTTGCAAGATTGTTATTTGATCTTGCGAGGCTTTTTTTTTGCGGTCAGACTTGGCCAAACGGTGCATACGTTTGGAATCATACAAATGTTTTCAATATTAGTAAACAATACAATGCAGTGAAACCAACAGCAGGATTTGGCTGTTAATGCTGATATGAGGATCTAAATATCCAAAAGCAAAATTGGACCAGGTTTGTTTAAAAATACGGTAAATACTGAGGATTGGAAATGGATCTGGGTTTTTTTTGTTGTTTATTTTTCCTTAACTTGTTGAATTGGATGCAGAAGGGTCATGGAAATCTGACTATGAGGCAATTCAACACTGAAATTATTCATATACTAATGCTGGGCAATCAGAAGCCGCTTCCTTTGGAGTATGTGCTTTTGCATAGCGATGCGAGACGCCGTCTTACGTTTCGGTGGGGGGTCTCCGAAACATGTATTTCAACAAGTCCTTCCTTTACAAGGTTGGTGAAGAGACTGGAGTCTCGACAGAGCAGCAGCCCACGACCAAAGACGAGCTGCAGCTTTCAGGCAGAGCCATCAGCTCCATAGCTCTCTTTGCGGCAAAATAGTAGTTACCTGCATGTAAGTCCAGTTCTATAAGTATGTACATTTTGCTGCCTTTTGAAAAGTCACAGCTATTGTTTCAGCTGTGCACTGGTATGGCAGTATATGAAAAATTCATATTATATGAAATATTAAAATCAATATACCACCCAGTGCTATCGTGTAAAAAAAAAAAAATCCTATGACCCATTAGCGTGCAAGTTTTTCAAAAACCACTCTCGCTATTCTTCAAGCCTCCTGCACTACGACGTCTTATCTTTACATCCCGGGCCTCCAGCGGGCATGCATCAGTATGGCCAATGTAAAGAGGGGTTAAACGAGGCTAACAATCAGAGAGGCATAACAGCGGAAAGCCTGGCTAAATATAGAACTGGAGTCTGGAGCAAAAATATGGGCGGTGAGTTTTGTCCTCCTGCCAGAGAGCTGAGCAGCATTGAGGCCAGCCTCCTCTGTGGCAACCATGCTTATATTTTAAATGTGTCATAACGCATGGCGAGTTTGATACAACTACCCCCACACACACACCCCACACACACATACACACCCACACATACACCCCCCCGTCCCTCAATATGCTCACCCATATGTTTGTGCACCCTTGAAGTATGCTATTAGCTAAGTGATGGTGTACAGCCTGCAACATGAATAGGAATTTTTAGTCAACCTTTTTCCTTCTTGCCAATATCATCTTCTTTCTTTGCCATGCATAATTGTCACCATCACCCTGATCCCCTGTTTACATGCACAAACACACACCCCACCCCTGTAGACACAAACTCAGATGCGCACACATGCTCTCTGGTGGATATGTAACTCGCTGTTGCACCCACTTTATAAATAGTTAATGACTGCCAGCTTGGAGGTCCTGTTTATGATGGCAAAAGTTTTCATGCAGTTGTAAACATCCAGGTCTCGGTTTTCAACTTGGCAGCTACTCCAGCTAAAGGCCATAACCGTGCAGGGAGCAACGGTCATTTCCTGTAACATCATCAGGGCCACTGCTGCTGAAATGGACTGACTTTCGTGACTGGGTTATTGGAAAAGCCTCCATGATCCAAGTTGTTCGTGGAAAAGTTAACATGTTTGGCACCAGTGTAATAGCTGCCCAACAAAGTCAATAGCTAATAGCTTATTTTCAGAAATAATTGCTTTCCCACTGACTTTGAAATCAGCACCATCTGCTCACGGATCATGCTCTGTGAATATTCTATTACATCGCGGAAATGTTAAGTAACAAACGGCTGAACGAAAGGCGCACGTCTACTTTGATGGTTAGCGTGTTTCAGCAAACACCTTGCAGTAGTGTATTCTGCCAGTTTTCAGAAGCCATGGGCATCAGCAGATGTTCAATGGGCACCATTGTAGTTCCCAGCACGTGGTGTTGACATCAGAGGAATCAGCTGTTGTCATACTACAGCCTGAAGAAAGGGACCCGATCCTCATAGGGCAAAACCGATTGTGTTTTACTACTTGGGTATTTATTACATATGTTATATCA
>JAOUQY010000021.1:14601109-14628730 GCA_028566355.1 Doras micropoeus
CTCTAACTTATTTGCAACTTGTTAAATTTGCAAAATGTGCAGGGGGTTGAATACTACTTGGAGGCACTGTATATATATATATGTATACACACTTCTGCATTATCAAGTACACATTACAAGATTTATGTCAGTACAGAAAGCAACATATTATATAATGGACCCATAATAAAAAAAACCCATAATGAAGGCTGCCAGGTAAGAAAATAAGAAGTAAGTGTGACAGTCAAAGTCTGCAGAAGCGCTGTGGCAAATTCTCCACTACTTATAAAACTGCACACGTTGTACCTGAGATGCCTTTAAAAAAAAAAAAAAAAGCAAAGGGTTGTCACATCAAATATTGTCTTCCTTTAGTTTATTCCTGTTTGCTGTTTAGTGAGAGTTTAGGGTATGTTCGCCATGTAAAAAAAAAAATTCTTATTGAAATCAAATGAGAAAAATAAGCCATTATTACTCTATTTACTGTTGTGAAGGAAGGAAATGAGCCACGAGAATAATGAATGAATAAATTAATGTTTTGGTCATTTACCTCTACTAAATTAGCGTCCTCAAACTGAAACGCAGGTCGCTTGCGAAACAGTTAGTCATGTATTCGGTCTGACCTAAAGCAGAAGCACATCTGCTGTTCGGTGTGCACAAACAGGTGTGTGGATGTGTGCGTGAGGGTGTTGGAACAGAGTACAGTCATTTGGGAATGTGTTTGAGCTCCTGGGGCCCTCCACCCTTTTAAAAGCTCATTACCATCGAGACAGTAATTTACCAGGTGTTATCACACAGGAGAAATGACAAATCGATGGGCGCATCTCCTCCACTATCAAACAGAAATTAATTAGATTCCATCTCAATGAAAGCACTAGCAAAATCACAACACTTTTGCACAGACTAAACACTATCCCAGTGTTTGGAAACTGATAATATTTTGTCCCCCAAACCCCCACCCCCACCCCCACCCCTTCAAGTGGTACGCTCTTGACTCTTCATCCTGCCGTATCTTTAAGAGTCTCTACTCTAATGTGTTTTCCTGGCAAATACATCTCAGTCTTTTTCCTCCATGTTTTTATCATCCGACTCCACCAAGGATTTTTCGTTGTTACTTTTTTTTTCTCCCCCCCCACCGGTAAGTACGTCTGCCGTGCCGTGCCATGCGCCCGCAAAGCTAAATCAATTGGCTTTCTAATGGGATTAAAAAGGGTTGAAGTGATGGAGGCAGACCGCTATATTAGTTGCTTCAAAAGCATTCTCCCTAGGCCCCTCTTCCCAGAGCTCCGACGCGGCTTGATCGACACTCAGCTGATCTATAAATAAAGTCTTTTTCTTCCCTCACAAAGGCTTTGCGGTTGACGGTTTGTCTTCAAGGTCAGGGGCAGGCCGTTCTGAATACACACGTTTCAGAGATCATTTGGAAAATGACCCGAGCCTAATTGAGATTGCTTGCTGTCGACTATCTGGCAAAATTTGGGGCTCCCTCTAAAATTTCTTGGTTTTCAATATATATATTTTTTTATTTCCTTTGCCCTGGCTCGTTTGTAGCTTCCGGATAAACCGACACGTAGGATAAATGCGGCTGTTGTTAAATCGAATGATGATGTTAAACTGCCTGGATGTATTTGTGTAAATGCTAAAATGATGGATGGTACAGTAGCCGCTATGTATACACACACAAGGAATATTTATGAAGTGTTTGTACTGCGATAGCTGAAACGCAGACTCCCGGCACGCTCCATACGACCCTGTTTTGCACAAGGAATGGCCTTGTTTATAAGAGCAAGTTCTTTAGACAAACTGTGTCTTGTCATTTGCTATTTTATTCCTGTTATTTTGTTTACGGTGCCCTAGAGTTATGCTGCGGAGAAGACACTGCTGCTCTGTAATGCCACTAGCTTCCAATTTATGGAGCATGTTGATTAGCATCCATTTTTCTATTTAAGTTGCTCCGGTTACAGAGAGCGCCTTCACTCTGCACAGTTCTAGGTATCCTGCCGAGCACTCGTTTTTAAAATGCACTGCTCCTTGGCCTGGCCAAATAAAGCAAACTTGTGGCAGCCATCAGGAAGGTGATTGCGCCTTATTCCTCGGCCCCATTTCCTCTAATAGCCACCACAAAAGCCTACATTAAGCTGGGGTGAAGCATGCCCTTCCTGTTATACCTAATACCTTTATCTTTATAAGTCATTCGGCCATGGTGCTCTTAATGTATTTGAATATGATTAGCACTGCTCCCTTCTTCATGCAGTCTTTTTGTGTTTTGTTTAGTTTTGTATTGCGTACAGGATCGTGCCTTTTGAGTTTTTTGCTCCTGCTTTTTTTTTCTAGGGGTTTCATTATACCAGCGCAGCACCACAGTCCCGTTCTCATCATTGCCATCTCAAAAACAAGTGCCGCTTCTGTCAGTCAGAAGGAATATCGTAATAGTGTAAGGGTGTGGGTGGTTTTTTTGGGGTTTTTTTTTTTTGGGCAAGGTGCTGAGCCAAAAGGGGGTTGCCTTAAGCCTTTTGTCCAGAGGGAAAGACCATGTCAGGGGCCAGTGAAAAAAAGGTGCTCTGGTCATTTGGCCCCTGCAAATGTGTAAAGATTAAGGACGCAAGGGGTCGAGCTAAGAGCCTATGACTAATACGGACGGTCATTCACAGCCCATGCCACATTGTCTGCCCGCTGTCCAGATGGCCAGCACGAATAAAGCATGGGAAGGGAGGGGAGGAATAAATTCCAACACCAGGCTTCCAGTCAGATTATCATGTAGGGAAGAAGGTCTCCTTTTATAGCTACATGTACGGAAAACAGCAAGGCGAACCAGCAAGGCATACAGAACATCGGCTTTTCCGCCTTTCTCCCAGACCAGGGGTTCTCTGAATTTTTGTAGGTATTTTAACTGTCTCATAAATTCCATGGACCACCTCAGTACAGAAGCCCTTCAGTTTATGTATTCAGCTATTAGATTTATTATTGAAATGTTTACATGTTTCTGGAGCTTTTAATTCCTTTTTATTTAGTTATAAGTTTACAAGGACAGAATACAAATTGACATTATTTATAGACCCGCTTGTATTTAGGTTCTAGAGGTTTGGATTTAAGCGATCAGACAGACCAGATAATAATAACTACAGAAACTTAAATATAATGGTTTTGATAATAATGGGGTCTCTAGCACTTGTAGGTAAATGAAAAAAAAACATCTTACGGGCTATGCTTCACTGACCCCTGAGTGTCCTTGGTCCACACTTTGAGAAGCACTGCTGTAGACTGAAGTGTTCATAAGCATAGTAAGAGGACCGCCAAAAAAATGAGCAAGTGATGTGAATGAGATGGGGTTGCTCCTCGAGAATCCAGTATGGTCAACAAGGCACCTCTTCTGCCTCCTTCAGTGTAAACGTATCCCCTGGAGCCATCCAGTACAAGTACAAGTATACAGTGTGCAATGCTGTAAAAGATATCAGAAATCCTGCTTGCAGGAATCGGAAGCTAAGGGACGAAGAATTGTAAAGTGTATAGGATGACAATGACAATGAATTCCTAACCCTTTACGCTCTAACAAAAAGGTTTTTAGGGCTTTGCTTGAGAAACATTCTTACCAAAGCTGCTTTTTGTGTCATTTTATTTATACTGCACTTGAGCAGTATGGGGAAAAAAAAAAAAGCCAGGGCTTCACTACTAATATTTCCAAGATACAAATCTGGACTTTCAAATACGTTTGCATGAAGAATTCACGAAAGCATCCTACAAAAAGGTGTTGCACCAACATTTATTGATCCCCTACCAGCTGCGACCTTATAAGCAAATTTCGACTTGGTTCTTTTCCCAGTATAGACAAACGTGTCAAAAATCTCGTCCGCAGTAATCCTGCGCACATTATAGATGTGTTAGAGCAAGATTAGGTTGAGAAGCTGCAGGTGCATCGCTTTAATTCTGTTATTCCTCACACGCAGCTTTGCCATTTTTATCGTTTCCCCCCTTTTTCAACCAAAACGGTTTCTCAGTCTTCGAAGGATATTCAGTATTCCATCCCGCTGGAGCCCGGGTATCAGATATGTCAAACGGATTAGAAATAGGTCTTATCCGTTTGCATTGATTTAGGAAGATCATTTTAAACCGTTTTAAAAGATTAGCCCGCCGCATTATAAACATCAGAGCGAACTGGCAATAGTAAATAATCAGTTTATAGCAGGGGAAAGAAAAACAGAACTTTGGCATAATTTTCCTCTGTGCCGATCTTTTTCACGGTGGCAGTTTTTCATTTGATGGAACAGTGTAATTTATTTCCATCCTCCTGATGTGTTTCCCAGTAATGGGCTTGCATAGAGAGCATTTCTGCACACACCCTGAGGGGAGAACACACACACACACACACACACACACACACACACACACACACACACACACACACACACACAACCTCACAGCAAACAAGAGCGCACACAGTGATGGCAGATTGACTGCATGCAAAAAGAGTTAATCCAGTAATGTGAATGGTTCGTGTCTGATTTGATCAAGACGCATTTCGGATATTATGCCGCAAACCACGAACAGGTCTGGAATGGTAAAATTGTGATTTGACAATATTTCAGGTTTCAGATCAACTTAATATGCATATTTCACCTCGGATAATCCAGCACCTTTTAGCTCTGTGCTCGTTTGGGTCCATTTTTCCCCTCCGACTGTAGTCCTATTGTCAGTGGGGGGGTATAGGGGGGCGAGCAAAGCCCACACTGATTGATTGGTTAGTCAAAGCGGCCCCTGCTGGCCCTCATCCTGAATTACAGCCCGTGTAGCTCTCACTTGTGGCCAACGAGGGACACTGAACGCTGACACTCTTGGCAACCGTTCGCGTGGTTGCCACAGCCAAGCAAGCAAGCAATTCGGAAGCCAGCTGTACTGCAGGAGCTGTTCCTTCTCATTTGCAGTTCATTTATCTCCCATCTCCGCGAGGCTCGCCAACACACATGCACACACACAAACACACACGTACACACAAGCTCCCACTGGTAACCCCATCTCCATTGTGCCCAATCAGCTGTGCAAAGTAAATGGGGCTCTCCCCCACCCTTTTATTCATTTAAAATAGCTTGTGCATGCACACACCGCAAGCAGCACTGTCCTCTGCACAATAAAGCACAGGAGCAGAGACATCAGTATGCAGACATCATCCTGTCATGCAGGCAGACGCGCCTGCATGCTCACACACACACGCGCGCACACAGACTCACATAGATACACCCAGATTCAGCAGCTATTACTCCTAAACCACAGATCAATAACAATGTCAAATCCTGAAAGGCTTTGCTGTGTATTACTGTCAGCGCTGTTGAGCAAACTGTATTTCTGTTTCTATCCCTGATTGTTTAGTAAGGGTTAGCACTGTGTGTTCAGCGCTTGCTGGAACCAGAAGGGATAAAAAGCATCAGATACAGTCTTGTAGGTTCATACACATGGTAAAAATCTGGTTGTCTTGTTACTTCTTCAAGCCGCTGCAGTTCTGCACCAGCACTGTAAACTCGAGAGACATCCTCCAGACACGCTCACCTTCTTGGTATGAATCTGCCGTGTCTCATTCCCTGGCGCTAATTCCAATTTAATTGCCACTGGCCTGAAGCCTCCTCAATAGGAGTAACAAATGGTTTGATTTTGTAGACTTCATCAGGCTGCATTTTAAATGTGACACACTAACCCGACTCGAATGCCAATGAAGCTTAGGAGAGGCTGCCTGTTTACTAATTATCCTTTTTCTTACCTGGAGCCGCACCGCAAGGGTCGTCTGATTAAATCGGATTTGTGAAACTAGGAGGGTGACAGGGTGCCGGGAAGCGAGCGTGGGCTTTGCTTTGACACGATCCCAAGTCAAGACCAGGGCTAGCCTTGCAGCCTTGTAACTTCTCCTAAAGGCACACCACTGCGCTTCAAACCAGTGTTTCAAACCGCGTGGAGCGAATCATAAGTCAGTGCTGATGCAAAATCCACTATCTTTGAGATTAAAGGTGCAGTCTGTAATCTTTGGAAGTGTTCCTAGACCTTAAAGCTATGTGAGGTTTTTTTTTTTTTTTTTTTTTCTTTTATCCTGTGTATTTCCTGTATATTTCGTTTCACCAGAGTGGGTGGGGTCACTTAGTGACAGGGAAAAGCTTGTCTGTTTTCATAGCATTCACAATTCAGCTTGCAGGCAGCAGAGGGCTCTAAAACTCCCAAACTACTCCTTTAATTCAACAAATCTCTTTCTTAAATAAAGAACTAAATCTATTGCCTTTAACCCACCCACAGAAGGAAAGCAAATAAAGCTCTCAGGACAGAATGAAGGCTTATTTGGGCCAATCATCATACAGTATTCATGAACTGGCTTGTTTACAGTCTGTCCATTCCAATCACATCAGCGATAGCTCCGTTAATTATGAAGAATCTGCTTCCAACACCTGTCAAAATCATTTGGGCCAATTTTTCTTTTTTTCTCCAAGTGGGGTTTGTGAGTGATGAAGACATTTTCTCTGTCTAAACGGACACTAGATGAACCATATGGTTCCATGGCATTATCTCGAGGTAATTAATATGGCATCTACAATGACATCTGGTGACATTAATCTGTTCGCGAGTGGTGCATCTCGCCATGCCCAGACTACAGAAGACCAGCATGAGCATGAATTATCTGTAGCTATTATTGGTGCAAAAATCTGGAAGCCCTTGAGTGTAGGAACATAACAGTCTCAGAGTTAATAGGTGTATTGTCCTGTTTTTTTGTTTTTTTTTTGTAAAGGACCACAGTATGCAATGAAGACCTGTTTAACTCACAAGCTACATCAATTTCTGCACACTGCTGACATGTGAAAGAAACCTCTGAAGCCAGTGCAACAGTAACACAGCAAAATGTTATTTTATTTCGTGCCGTCTGTCTCTCTCTCTCTCTCTCTCTCTCTCTCTCTCTCTCTCTCTCTCTCTTTCATGCAATTACCCATCCCTCCTCCTGTTAGATCAATAAACAATTCATTCGGGCTCTTCTTTTTTTGCTTGTCTTGTCAGAGAAATGCATTTTGAATGCATTAAGGCTGCAGTCGCTACTGTCGCGTGCTTTGTAATGTGGAGCGGAACTGTCAGACCAGCTCTCTCCAGCCAGAGGCAGCTCTAATACCACATTATATCCAGACACTTGGCAGGATTACGTAGAGATGTGGTTCTCCTCTAGTCTGGCCTCATTAGGTGTTAGCCTCGGTGAGTGAGCGAATAAGCTGGTCAATGTGAGGTGGTAGACTCATCACATTAACACACACACACACACACACACACACATGCACACACAACGCCGCTGGAACAGTTTGTACCTGTTGACTCCCCAGCTGCCTCTAGTGTCCTGTCATAGAGATTCATGAAACGTTTCTTCCTCCTGCCTGTCTTGTCCTTTTTTATTGCTTTGTGCTCTCGGAGTCAGATCCTGGCCGTTTTCAAAATGGCATACCTATATAGTAGTAGATACTATACTTTATGTAAGGAATAAAACACTTGGGGGCAGGCTGTTGTGAGTAAATAATCAACAAAGGGGTGGCGTGTCGAAGCTGAGGTACTTTTACCATGAACCTTTTTATTATAACGGCCTGTCCTGAAGTGTTTTATTGCTCTTTTGATATATTGTATATACTGTATACACAGAAAAACTGGTACTGGAGCCTATGTGAAATACATAGCAACGCCACCTACGCACGTCATTGGTTGCATCCGCCAGTGCGTCTATAAAGCAATAGACATCTATGGAAGCTTCTAGAAGTGTTTCCACTTCAGAATGGCAAGTTATCACGATTTTCATCGCGTTATAATAGTTGGAGCTCGTGAGATGGGTTATAGCATTTCAAGGGTGTACCGTGACTACAAGAATTCCAGCGAAACCCCAAAACCTACCACAGCAGCGGGTGAACGTGATCTACTGCCAAGAATCGTTTCACGTGATAGGCGTGCAACACTGTCCCAAGTAACATCGGAATTCAATGCTGGGCTCTCAACAACGTCAGCGTGAGGACTGTGCAACGTTCCCTCCAAGACGTGTCGGACCTACCAAGTCTTATCTGCTGTACCAGTTTTTCTGGTACTTCAGTGTACTATTACTGTTCACCACAGAATAATATGTAGTATGTGTAATTTAAAGTCGTATGACTTCCATTCAGTCGAATTCACTTGTGAATGAAGTTAGCATTACCTCAGAATTCCATCAGACCGCTACATCTCTGGGGAGAGTATTTTTAGTTTCTCTGGAACAAGTTGTCATCCTTTACATGCAAAAATGCAAAAAGTAAAAACAATGAATGCAGCCAAAAACGGTATTACTCTTAGTTTTGGAAGAGGAGAACAATATTAAGTACAGTAATAGCAGACCTAGCATTAGTAGCTAAAGTTCTCTTTGCTGAGTCTGTATCAAGTCATAGCTAGTTTAGACTTTAAACGCTATATAGGAAGAAATATCAATATTCGATATATATTCAATTGGTAATAACTAATACAGTCACAACAATGAATAACAAGCAACAGCAGCAGTCTAACAAGCTGTTTCATTGTTGGTTAGCATTAGCTTTAAACGATAGGTACAGCCTTTGAGCTACCTGACACATTTAGATGAAACCGTCAGAAGGTTGACTGCATGGGTGGCACAAATAAGCCTCACTACCTTAATTCTGTATCGCTTGTATGCAATTGAAGATGGCTTATTTTGATTCAGATCATCGTTGTAGCCTTGTAGGTATTTGTTTTAATAAATCCGTCGAGTATGAGGGATTTATAAAACCAATAATAATTATAATGTCGTATAATCTCTGTAAGTGGCAGTGTGGTTTGAACTGAGATACAAATCAGATATTTAGTAAATGCAGCCATTTGCTGTACACAAGGCTACACCACCCCTTAGTTCCTTGTTCCTTTGTATACCTCTCAATTTTTACCTGGTATTATATTGTAGGATTATTACGAAGGGCAAAGCAGTACACCATGCACACTTAGGCATACTGATTATATTCATGTTATTCAGAAAGTGGGTACTACTTGCTCCTTTTGGGTGGGTTTAGTATAAGTAGTGTTATCTGCTATGTAACAGATGAAAACGATGGGAAGGAGGAAAGGAGAAGGTTTTTGTGTATATGCTTCATCTCTCTCTGATTGCTCTGGTTGGTCGATTTGTGGCAAAGGCACAAGAACCCCAATGTGTTAGCTTTTACTGAGGTTGGAGTTAGTGAATGAATCGAGTTCCTGAATGAATGAATGCTTCAGGAAATGCACAAGATGTACCCTCTCTCCTCCAAACCCTAGCCAAGCATGGAATCAAGCAGCTTTAAGCGAAGTGAGCTCCTGACCGAACCGACAATGTGCTCGCGTATGCCTTTAAATTCTAATTAAGACCCACACTATAAGAAATTCAGTCAAATGGGGCACTTATAATGTGCCAGCTTTGTTGAGCTGCTTTGTCACAAATGGGGAAGTGGTGCTAGTGGAGGTGGTGGTGGTGGTGGTGCAAATTTGTGAATTGGTGAATTTGGAGGTTTATTCTGCCACCACATGCTCTTGTGTATCCATTGAGGTGGAGTTTTGGCATCAGGTCAGCCATATTGTACGTCCTCCTGCGCCCCCATTGTCCTCCAAGCTCAGTGAGGCTGCCAAAACGCCCCCCCCCTGTGCCCCTAAGCACCCACCTCCTCCACTCCACACTTGGCCCTTGCAGCTGCCCCCATGACCCCTCACCCTCTCCTGCTGTTCAGGTCAGCCATTCCCACAGCAACATGCATACCGCACAGTCGCGGTGTACGTGAGCCCGAAGCACACAGCCGGACAGCCTTGCCCCAACACACTACCACTAACACACAAGGTGACGTGCCATACAGGATGTCATACACTCTGTAGTTATACAGACTTAACGATACATGTTAATTGCATCATAGCTTTATATGGTTCGTTGCATGCAAACATAAAATTCGTGTTATTCACGCATGCTGTTAAAGGATCAGTTTGGCAAGTTTGACTTTTTTGCACATCACGGCAGTCATTGAGAAAATGGAGAGTTTTAACTGACCTGCATAGTTTTTTTTTCCATTTACCTTAAGTGGCGAACTAACAAACTGGAACAAACAAAATGTTTAAAGCTAAAGACATAAAGGACAAAAAGGTGGCTGTTTGTTGTCCTTTAAATAAAAATGGCTTGTATGCATTTCTAGGAACGTTATTGAGTAAGATCGGTATCATCAGTATAAGTCTGTCATACATACATTATTCGTAATACACCTCCTTTAAAGTAAAGGAAATATTGTTTTCGATGGTGTGGATGCTTTTTTTTGTATATTTTTGCATTTAATCAGCAAAAGGGGAAGAGTTTTTTTCACACACATTCGTAATTTTTTTCATAGTTTCATTTACTCTCTCAAGTGGCAACATGGTTCAAGTGACAACACGTGCTAGTCTGCCAGTGCAGAAAAAAAACATTACCGCTTCACATTGATGTGTCTTATTTATAGCCATGAACTACTCCTTATGCATTCAAAGGTAGCTGTTGTGACTAATCCTGTGAGTTGCCTACCTGGACAGTCGTAACCAAGGAGTTTTTTTGTAACCGTACCTTTACCAAGTTTAGTTGAATACTCTGGCTATAATGTATACTAATACCCTCGTACAGTGGCTGCGTTCGCCGAGACACTCTATTAACATTCATTTTTGTATTCTCGTCACATACCAGTTCCATCACGCATGAACTAAACTGCATCACGGCAGTATATATTTCCCCAGGCATGTATTCAGGCGTCGGCGATTTTGCTGTGGAATAGATCCGAACAGCAGCGTGCCTCTCCGCCACTGCCGTCATGGGGAGATCTTCATTGAGCAACAGGTGACATCGCACCCCACTGCTGGGGTGACAGACAGAGCAGCAGGAGTTTGTTTTCCATCAACACCGCCGAAATGAAAAACAAGCTAATTGACTACAGTCTCGCTGGCTTTCCAATGACACACACGGCCTCATGGCGCCTCTTTCCCCCCATCGCGTTGACAGACGGAGCGTCTCCATTCTCGTCCCCACTTCGCATGTTTCAATTTAATCAGTGCATTGTTTTTTTCTGCCTGTTTAATTTTCACCACAGCCTTGACTGCAGACTATAGATCACACAAACAAAGCAGGCATATTCCATTTATTCGCTGTGTGTGTGCACATGTAATGTCTCCTCCGCGGTGCCTGAACGGCACGGTGCAGCCATCGTTAAGTAACAGCCAGTGGCTCTCCAGGCCCATTAACTTAACAGTGAAAGTAGAGCTAAGAGACCCTTACAAATAGACACATGAGTGGAGGTAAATTATGCCAAAACTCCAGCAGGAGCAGGCAGCAGCAGGCAAAGCACTCCGTCCAGGTGCCACTTTGTCCGACTCAATTTTACACTGTAATAGAGGTGGCTGTCTCTCTCTCCCCTTTCTCTCTCTCTCTCTCTCAATCTCGCTGGCTCACTCTCTCTCTCTCTTTCTCTCTCTCTCTTTCACTTGGTCTCACTCTCTCTCACTTGCTCTCTCTCTCTTTTCCTTCCTCTCTCTCTCTCTCTCTCTTTCTCCCTCCCTCACTTTTTCTCTCTGTACCTTGGCTTCACAGAGCCACTCCATTTTCTCCTGTCTCTCCTAACTTCTCACAGTGGAACACTTAATTCCAGCTAACACCAAGCAGATGGACATCACACTTCCTTTTCATGGGCGCTTTATCAACCACCTTTTGCTCTTTTCCAATTTTTTTTTTTCTCCCTCACTTCAATGAAAGTATTTTAGCAGTTAAAAGCACTCCTATTATCTAGCACAGATTGATTAAAAAAAAAATGATCAGTGGCGGTGGAAGAGTGTAATTTTGTAAGCATTACTGGTGAGTAATTGACTTCTTGCTGGCTTGTTTGCTTGCCTCTGTACCGTTACTTCTGAAGAAACGCAGGACGAGCTGCAGCTATTTTTCTTTTTGAAGCCGTTTTCTCTGAATGGGCCATTTTTTTTTTTAGGTACCCACTATGTAAGAGCAGGATCACCGATTGTAGCCCATCTGTTGCTGTGCAGATTTGGCAGCCACCTCCTGCCTCGTACAACACGGAAAGGGGCCACCACCGGTGCACCTGACACCCACTCCCACGGCATCAGAGATTTACTGAGAACGGTCCAACTAATGATGCATGTTGAATAAGGACGTTAAGCATCAACGGCTGTATACGTAACTATAATACACATAATAAAAATGTGAAATTGTACATGTGAAAGCCGCTTGGTCTGTTATAGCAAAAGCCTCGGTTTGACGCACTGTAGCTGGTGCCACATGAAGTGTAACTGAACTAGTGTTATATTTTTATTGAATCAGTCATTCATTTTCAGTTATATTTTTGTCGAGGTCGTGGCGGTTTCAGAGCATATGTCAGGAGTGAACAGGAAACTGGGGACACATCCTGAATGGTTCTCATCTTTTTAAAGAATTCAGAGGATTTTTAAATTTGCATTTCCATTTTAATTTTCTGATTTTTCTACCTTCCTAAAAAAAAAAAAAGCAAAAGGTGAAAGGTAAATACTCTTTTGTAGGGTTCTACTTTAACCTTTAAGGGTTCTTACATAAGGACAAACCAGATAACCCTGGTTACAAGTCTAAAGCCTGTGCATCTTATGTGAGATTAATTTAGCTTTGACGGACAGAGCGATTCTTCCCTTACATGCTTGTTTGATTTATTTATTTATTTTTTGGTTAAATGATGATTCTGTTATGATGCTGTTCTTTCCAGTCACGGTTACGACTGTACACGAGTCAGAGAACCCTCTTTTGTTTTCACTCAAATGGCCATTCAGATAGGAAAATGCAGAGTACAGCGTACATAACAACCCTGCAGTACAAATTTATGCAGGTCAATATGATTAATAAAATATTAACAGACCTTTAAAAGCAAATCTTTGTTAAATACATTTCCCCCCATCATTATCGCTCATTATTTTTATTGCTCATAAATTACAATCCTCAAAGACTAGATCCTCAAGACTAAAAGCAGCATGAAATCTGTAAATATTTTATTTGTAATATTAAACTTTAAATATTAACGGCATGGCTATTTGATTTAAAACTGAATTCACGTACGATCGAAACGTCTGTCTGGTCAGTAGTAGCCCTGGTCCGTGGATGGACGGGTGGACCGACGGCGTGATGAGCGGACCTGATAAAATAGTCAGCGAGGGGAGCTACGCTGTGCACGTGCATAAAACCGGTGACCCCGTGTCGTTTCCTCTGTTCGTGAGGTAGATTTTCCACTCGGACTATTCAAAGTGAATGAATGTAGGTTATTGTGCCACTGCTTAATTACACGCAGGATATGTTTAGGCACTGAGGTGAAAGGGCAGTCTGTCTGCTGTGTAGATGCATGTGCACACACACATGCGCGCACACACACACACACACACACACACACACACATACAAGTACTTGGTTATGAATACAAACGCGCTATCTATTCATTCAACACTAATGGTCATTGCTTTTTACTTTTGGCTTGAGATTGCGATATTGTCTTAAAGCTATAATTTCAGCCATGACGGCTCTATAGTCGGATAATGGCTAAGATCTGAAGGACAGAGGGGTATAATTATCCTAATCAACCCTCACACACTTTTAGTTCGAGGGAGATGGGAATTTGAAAAGCAAACATGTCCCCCCGACCTGTTCAGACCTTGGCATCCTTTAGGGTCAGAGACCAGAATCCATTTCTAACCTCCTGCATTCCTGCCACAACCCACCCTTCCACCCTCTCCGCCCCTTAAACCATGACTTAAACCCTCTATCTCGAACTTCCTACTCCTAAAACTTAAGCCAGTCTTAGCATTTTTGTAGACTTTCAGAATGCATCAGAGCACGCCGTGTCCTGAAGCAGCCCCGGATGACATTAGAGAGCGCCGTCTGTCCTTCAGCTCCTCTTTCGAACCTCCCCGATGCTGCCGAGGCTCCCGCTGCAATCATCCCCAGTCAATAGGCCCCTTTTTTCATTGATAAATAAAGAGCAGGAAGCAGCAAAGTAGGAAAGAGAGAGAGACAGCAGCGAGCAACTTGGACAGCCAGAGATCCAGCAGGAAGCCTTGTCAGTATTTATTTGCCGAGAAGCAGCAATTCAGCCGCACAGTCTGAGATTTGAGAACGTGGCTCCCTCCCGTCTCCTTTCTTCTTTCTCGCGCTCTCTGTCTGTCGCTCCATCATTTTCTGTCTCTTTCTCACTGATTGATCCACGTTTATGAACACGACGCTGATGCTCCTCATAGATTTTTAAATTAGTGGCAGCTTTGCCCCAAAGATGCATTATTGACTGATGAAATAGAAGCCAAGCACGAAACACTCCCTCTTTCCCCAGAGTTTTCTAGAGACTGGTAATTGAAAAAGTCTGCGGTGTGTGTGTGTTTGTGTCAGAGAGTGTGAGAGGCAAGAGAGCTTGCCTATTTGTGTCTTTATAGACTGAGGCAAACAGCTGGGCCTACTTTCCGAAGGTGTACATTTGATTTTTATTCTGATTACTCAATGCTAGTTAACAGAGAGCGTTTTTTTTGTTTGTTTGTTTGTTTTTTTATTTGTACAGACAGTGACAAATTAAAGGAAGAAAAACCTAAAGCGTCTGAGCTTTAAGTAAGATGTTGGGCCACCACGAGAGACCCGAACAGCTTCAGTGCGCATTGGCATTGATTTTTACAAGTCTCTGGATGTGTACTGGAAAGATGAAACAAAAGATGTTCAATTAGCGTTTCGATGACGGTGGTGGAGAGCGCGGTGGTCTGACGCGTCCCACTGAAATCTTCCATAGTCGTTGGGTTGAGCTCTGGCGATACTGACATCCTTAGCATATTATTTATCTTCTGCGGTGGCAATTCCCTGTAATATGGGGACAAGTGGAACCATTCCATGCCAGCAAAATGCTTCCCACATCATTATAGAGAGTTTTTCTTTCATTCATTTCTTTCATATACAGTCCATGATTCAGCTAGCTAGCATGTAGCTATGCAGGCTTTTATTTGGATAATGTAAAGCGAGTGTGAAAGTGGAAATGAGACAAGAAATGTGGAATACCGACATTTCCGCCAAGAATTTTTGTATGAGTGTTAATGTTAATATCTGCGGAAAGAATTTCTTTCCGTACTTTTCAGAAACGTTTAGGAGACTAACGGACACTGAAGTTTTTATGCCCCAATTATCATCATTTAAATTCGTACCTGATATAAACTATGACGGGGATACGCTCCGATCCAGTTCTAAGACGCACCAAATGAATTGCGTATGAACTTATTTTGTTTCAATACTTCTTCTTTTTCTGTCTCTTTCTCCCTGTCCAGGATCAGACATGGCCATCTTCTGTCTGCTGTGTGGGAAGCGCTTCCAGACGCAGACGGCCCTGCAGCAGCACATGGAGGTCCACGCCGGGGTCCGCAGCTACATCTGCAGCGAGTGCAATCGCACCTTCCCGAGCCACACGGCGCTCAAACGCCACCTCCGTTCCCACACAGGTAAAGCCTGTTCCCCGTTTCAGCCCGCTGTTGCAAAAGGAGTTGCTGTTTTACAGTCCAGATGTTCCCTGAGCTCTGCCAAAATCAAATAAATAAAAAATGCACATGCACCCTAGTTTATAGAATGGCCCAAATAGTCAAGTTGCTTTGATGGGTTGACTTGTAAACATACTGAATTTATAATCCCTCCACTTCTTTCCATGTTTGAACTCTTCAGGCTGATGCTTTCAAGATATTTTCCATCACATAATGGTACCCTGTGTATTTATCCGACTGTAGTGCTTGGTATTTGATTGCTCGTGCCGTTCAGCCGCTACGCCACTGTGGGTGAATAGCAGCCCGAATTGACAGATCATTTAGTAAAGGGCCCTGCACTGTGATGGCTTGTGACAGCGCTGTTATTCGGCGTGTGTGCGGTCCACCACGGCCCATCCCACTCTTATACGGCCTGACGTGCAACCGAGCAGATGAGGCGACTCGGGGAACAGCCTCCATTACGCGAATCCCATTTTCCCTTGAGTCCACCCCCCCTTCCGTCTCTGACCTTAAATAACAGGCTGGTGTGTCAGAGCTCCTCCAGGCTACCGCGCCTGGGATAAATATTTGAAGCGAAGGTGGCGAGATGAGCTGAGCCCGTCTGTTTACGCCGACCCGGCCCTTATTTCGGGCGCGGTACTGTAGCTCGCTCATCTGCACCGGATGCTGCATCGGACACGACACACCGACGCTCCCTCCAGCGCGCGTAAATGTCAGCGGCCCTCCTCCGCTACCGAGACGAGAGACGCACGGAGGGAAGAGGGAAAGATGCAGCGTCTCGTCGCGCTTCTTTGAACCCAATTCTCTGTAGGCGTGTATTAAATTACAATGAGCCGTCACAAGCGCACGCTTAATGTGATGTGGGAGCTTTTGTCAAGGGATTTAAAAAGAAAAAAAATGCAATTGGCCCAGGCAAAAAGCGCCAAAATAAGTCCCTGTTTTTTTTTTTTTTAAAGAGGAGAAAAAGAGCCAGTGCTCTCATTTAGTCTTCCTTTGATCATCTTAATCTCATTCATATTTTTCTCATGCTACAGAAGGGATCAGTGGTGTAAAAACACACTGATGTTCATCTTCAGCACTAGACAAGCTCAGGCTTTCACCAATAATTAACCCCTACTCGGAATTGCATTAGTATTCCGTGTGCTGATAATGATCGTCTTTCAGAGTCAAATGGTTCCTCAAACAGAAGGCTGACTAAAATTTAGAATCCGATATACAGTATTCCTATAACTCTGCTCCGCCGTAGGTATGTAGATCCGTATATCTGCTAGTTAGGTAACTTTAATGATGATCTTATGTGACGATCACTTTTCATAGGGATTTTTGTCTGCATGGAGCACAAAATACCTTCAGGATTAGTGTTGAATACACTCTCACATACAGTGTGAGCAACCGCTGGCATACATTATGGGTTAATCATCATAGCTGCTCCCTCAGTCCCTCCCCACACAGGCTCCCGCTGCCGGCTGGGCCTCGTTAATATTCCGTTGTTGTTGCCGCGCCTGTGTTTTATTCGGCGCCCATTTTCCATCTGCGGTGGGTGTATTGTGTTCGCAGCTGTGTTTGATGGCGCGGGCCAGCCGAGGCACTGGCAGTGATGGATCCCTGATTTACGCCGCTTAGTGCATAATGAACTGGGCTGCGAGCCTTGGCCACGCCAGGCTGCAGGCATCACCCTCGTGCCCCTGCCAGGTACAGCAGCATGCCACATGCCCCCCTGTAGGCACGAGGACGCAGGTGGCAGCCCCCAAGCTTCCCCGATACCCCCTCCACCCAGACTCTTCCTGTGTCTGCGCCTGATGGCTTTCCGTGTCGCAGAAACACAGCAACAGACGCTGATGGCAGCATCTTGATCTATCGCCTCGTATCTTCACTGCCTCCAAGCTTAATGTATTCCTAACAAAGCTAAGCCATGCCAAGCCCCCCGAATCGCTGCGAAATTTGATAAGCAGTTCGACTCGTGTCTACGGCAGCGCTGCCTTGAATTTACACGACGCCGGCAGCCCAAAATAATGCTTTGTGTTGGATATATGAATTTGTGCCCTGTAGTGTCAAGTGCGAGCTGTCACCAATTATTCTGTCAAATAAAGATTAAAGATGCTTGTACTGATCGTAGGAATGAGCCACCAAATTTAACTCCGCGGTGCCACGAGCAAGGAGCTTTCTCTGGGCTCGGCACAGATGTCTTTGACTGAGGCATGGGCTTAGTCACAATTAAAGGCAGGTGAATTTGGCGGGATTACTATTCCTGTCGCGTGCTAGAGCTTCAGCGCAGACCGTGATGGATTGCACCCTGTGCTGCGGGAAAGCCACTAGAAAGAGCAGAATGTCTTACAGCATGAGGCACAGATAACTTCATGCAGACAAATAAAGACTGTCACTTTTATTGATTTTGTTCCCAACCACCCTTTTTTTGTTTTTTCCTTTGCATGATTCTCATTTCCGTAATTCTTTCTGTTCCCGTTAGACTAGCATACTCCACCGAAGAGAGAAGCGGTGACATTTCAGCCCAAATAGCCAAGCGAATGTACAATGTGCCGAGCATTTAGGTGCGTCACTCTCCTAACCTGCCTGAGGAAATTGACATTGTCTCGTAACAGGAGCGGTGAGAGGCCGAGCATGACAGTACATAACGAGAAATGCAATTTATTCCTCGACACGGTGGCACTCGGACAGCCAGATAATGAAACACGTAGGTCATTCGCGAGGACTTAAACCTTCGGCGCCGTAGCGAAATGCATTAATCGAGAACATTACACGCCTGGCAGCGTCGTGCATCTGTACAGGCCCAGAATGATATATGAGCGGCTGGCAGTCAGGCACAGGAAAGCAATTAGCAAAGGGCAAGACAGTGCGCCCTCGCATATCGTAATATCCCAGATTATTGACATGTGAATATCCATTACATGCACGCCTAGGCGCTGAGAATGCTGTGATGAAAGTTGGCCTGTAAGAAGAGGGTGATGAATTGTAAATGAGATGTTGTTTTGTCACACTTGGTGCCATCTCCATGTAGGTGACGATGGTTGACAATTCGGTATTAGTGATCCTTAGCCAAATCCAGTTATACTTGTGATATTTTGCTCACTTACTCTTTTATATGGGGCAAAATAATAGGGATTACAATTGGAACCTTGCTTTGCTCAGTAGTACCAGAAGAATGGGACAACACAAGACAACAATAGAGTGGAGTGAGTTAGAATTAAAGATTAGAATAGGGCTAAAAATGGAAAGCAATGAAATAGATTGGATGTAGCACATGCACAATGGCATGAAATATAAAGAATGGAAAAGGGAATTTAACAGAATAAAAAAGAATGGAACTAAATGGAAGGGTTTTTTGTGGCACGTTCAGACTTCCTCAAAGCAGATTTACAGACATCAGACCCTGAACCCCTAGTGAGCAAACCAAGGGCGATATTGGCAAGAAAAATCTCTTTAATATGGTGCTCAGGAGGTTAAAAAAAACTTGAAAGGAGTCAGGAGTCAGCAGGGGAGTCTCTCCTCCTCTGCCCAGCACGGCTTAGGAATTCTGCTTTATATACAATCTAAAGTTAATGACCATGTCACGCTTTACTTTTAGCGAGTTCTCTGTTTTAAATCCCTCAAATCCATAAGCATTCTGTACGATGTGTGTGTGGCAGGTGACCATCCATACGAGTGCGAGTTCTGCGGGAGCTGCTTCCGTGACGAGAGCACGCTGAAGGGCCACAAGCGCATCCACACCGGAGAGAAGCCCTATGAATGTAATGGCTGTGGCAAGAAGTTCAGCCTCAAGCACCAGCTGGAGACCCACTACCGTGTGCACACAGGTACCTCTCAACACGTGTACCTGCACGTTAACCCTCTTAAAGGCATTTAACGCACTTTTCCAATTGTAGGCCATCAGCCACGACGTGTTTGGTATGCGACGTTTGCTTCTTAAGTTTTGCACTGGAGCTACAAGGATAATGTCGGTAACAGGTAATGGTACGCTTGTAGTTCAAGTGCGAAACCAAAGGAGCAACATGGCTAAAAACTGTGTGCAGTCGTTTTAGGTATTAAAGCATGACTACACTCTAGGATCAGTTCCTGTTGGCCTGAGGTGGGAAAACAAGCAGGTCATGATTTTAGGTAATGGTACGCTTGTAGCTCAAGTGCGAAACCAAAGGAGCAACGTGGCTGAAAACTGTGTGCAGTCGTTGTAGGTATTAAAGCATCACTACACTCTAGGATCAGTTCCTGTTGGCCTGAGTTGGGAAAACAAGCAGGTCATGATTTTTATGTGCCAAAGGTACACTTTGATTCTCCAGTTTTCCTTTCACCTCAAGACGTCAGCGCTTTTGAACCGGTTCTCCTTAAAGAAACCAGCCATCTTGAAGGGGGGTGCTTGTTTGATTTCCCGGTCTTAGTGTTCTATACAGCTGTCACCAAAGGGCAGAGCATTTCCCTTGCTGTCCACTAGCTCACCTCATGACGAAGGGATTAGGCAGTAGTAGAGCAACCAGGTCTCCCTGCTATGTCCAGGCCTTCTCCTCCCCTCTGCCGCTGAGTAAGACTCCCGTTAAGCCACACTATCAAGGCAGCCTGTCAAATAATTGGCTTTTTTGTCAGGCTAGGGCCTTGGCGGCGAACGGAGTGCATCTGAGATAACAAGAGCAGTGACAAGCTCACAGTCAAAGGCTGGCGTGCACAAAAGGGAGCCGCTTGATGAAGCATCGACATCGGCAACCCCCGCGCTGTCAATGACCGATCAATAGCTGAGCTCCATTTGCAATTCATTATTGCCTGGTTATCTGAGGCCGCCCTGTTTACAGTGTGGTTAAAGTACACTGACCACACGCACACGCCTGCCTACAGCTTTAATGACTGTCTCATTAGGGCTGTTGCATAGATGGATGTGACATTGCTCCGACCGTCTGGGTCAGGGTTAGTGTAGTCCACTGTCAGCAGGGAAAAAGACACAAGCAAACAACTTGGTGATTAGAGTTCCAGCAGGGCGACCTAACACAGGTGCTGGGTTTGCCCTTCATCTCGTGTCTGTGTGTTCTCCAGAAAAATTGTCTAAATTTCAACATTTAGATGATTTGTTTATTACAGTGAGACTCAACAGAATAAAGTTTCCACTACTGCCGTCGCATATATTGTCTTTAAATTGCCAGGTTGAAAAGAAATGTACATTTATGGCATTTAGCAGACGGTCTTATCCAGAGCGACTTACAAGAGTGCGTAGTCATCAACTTGGAATATCCAATGCTAAAGCTGGTAGACCTGAATTCAAGCTACTTTGAGCTGTGATACTGCTAGAATTTTAGCCGTATACTACCTATTAAACGTTATAAGTCCCAGAACCCAAGTATTCCTAAGCTACACAAAACCAGCGAAGAACAAGACATAGGGAATACAATAACTGCTATGAGTGCGGTAACAGCTTTGAGTTAGTGCTCATTCAAGTGCTCTCGAAATGGCCCGTAGTTTAAAGAGTAAAATTCCGCACATGGCGCAAACGTTATGTCTATTGTTATTCTATTTAGCATTACATCTTTAGCAACAAATCTCCGGCTTGTTTGTGTCTACCGTAATACGTTTGATGTTTATTTGCACCTCATAGCAGACGTATCACATCAGTGTTGCGATTCCATCAGATCCAGAAAACAGCTGCAGGTGTGAGGTACTTTTACTCCCAAGATACCAGAAGAGAGAACAAAAAGAAATAACACTTTTCTTAGAATGTTCAGTAAAATAACATTAAACCTTTTAAACTATTGTTCAACTATACCAAGTAAAACTTTCAAGTTTCACTTGTTATAAAGCACAGAGGTGTTTAGCAAGAGTAAGTAAGACGTTTAATTGGCAGATGTTTCGTTTATATGCCGGTTAGCTCGACTTTTAAACGAGAAAGGCATAAATAGTAGAAATCATTGTACGTGTGTTAGATGAACAAACTACACGAGCACAGATAGGCATTTCGGTTATCTTTTAGTCTACGTCACTGTGCTTTGTTATGGAGCTTTTTGTTATGGAGCTTCTAAAACTTCCATAGCACACTGTATGTGAAGTCCTATTTTAAGCCTTATTTATCTTCCCAATGCCCTGATAAAGCGATGGATCCAGACATCCTTGTTTAGAGAATAAGATATACCGCAAGCTTCAGTGATCTGTTGGCTAATAAAGTGTCTTCCGATTCTGATTCATTTGGCCAACCAGATTAAACGTAATACCATTATTCCACTGCTAATGCTCCGACTGCCAGCACCCTCGCACTGTGGAGTCTCATTTTCATCCTTCTACAATTGCTCTCTTCTTTATTTAGCAGATTACATGCTGTTCAACTAACTATTAAGGTGCAAGTCTGTAAGGTTTCATTTGGCCAGAGCAAAAGTTTGACAGCAGCATGTCCTCGGGCACTCTGACCACATTTCACATTTTCCGCCTTGCAGGTGAGAAGCCTTTCGAGTGCAAGCTGTGTCACCAGCGCTCGAGGGACTATTCGGCCATGATCAAGCATCTGCGCACCCACAACGGCGCCTCACCCTACCAGTGCACCATCTGCCTGGAGTACTGCCCCAGCTTGTCCACCATGCAGAAGCACATGAAGGGGCATAAGCCAGAGGACATCCCTCCAGACTGGAGGATCGAGAAGACCTATCTGTACCTGTGCTACGTGTGATTGAGGCAGAGCCCTGCATAGGGTCGGGTTGGGATTGGGATCGGGGGTGGGAGAGCATACGGATGGGATGCACGGTGGAAGCGAAAAGGGGGAATGTTTACATTTTTGGCGGCAGGGCTGGGCAAGGAAAAGTTGAAAGATTGGACGAGGGGGGAAAAAAATGTACTTAAGTATGGTGGCATTTGTTATGTTGTAGTATCGCGTGCTGTCGTGTTGTGATGGGGTCGAGCTCAAACAGGAAGTCTGCTCTACTCATTAAGGATTCTCCCACTGTATCAGGCGGGGAGCTTCGAAATCACACCCTCTTGTAATTAGAATAATTACTCCTGGTTATCCCCTGGTTAACAGCTAAGATCTGATCCCATTAACTTCACAGACATACCAGAGGGTGTCATAAGCACTTACATCTGCCAAGGAGATACCTTTACATCTGAACCATAGTACAGCACGTCGCTGTCTGTGGGTACCGTTTATGGATTTGTAAAGAGGATTTTTTTATTGATCCTGGTGGGTAGAGCCTTCCTTCTTGCTTGATTGACGTTCGTTAAGGGTTTATTGGCTTAACCAGCATACAAACCACCTATTCATAAATGCCATTTCAGTTTTCTCTGCATAATCTGTCTCTGCATCATAGCCTTTATTTCCTAGCTTCATTACACATATTACAATGACAATTTCAGTTTGATTTTTTTTTTTTTTTGGCTCATACAACATAATTGAGTGCCACATCACACCATTCTTCTGCTGTATGTTTTCATTTAATATTAACTGGACATTTTCTTTGCTTCATTTATTACTCATTTAGTTCCTTTTCATGAAGTACATGACAGGAAATCAGTTTAACACAAAATAATCAGCTTTCAAGCGGGATTCAGCAGTACGTTACATTAAGGAGCGCACTAGAAATTTAATCAGCTGTGTGTATTCTGATATAGAGACCAAAATAATGACTAAAGCTGCTTTCGCCAGTGGCTTGGACACTAAAGGGCACTGTGATGTACAGGACTGGTCTCCACATATCTGAGAGATGAGTGAAAGCAAATTTCACAAATGGGGAGGTATGAGGCCTGCCTGGTCTGTCCAGCCCAGAGGGCTACCATGAAAGAATAGATCAACTCTTTGTATGGTTTTGTTCCTTTGCTATGTCTGTATTTCCTATTTTACCTTGATTTGTCAGCACGTTGTGCTTGAATTACCTCGTATTTTTTGTGACCTCATGTGCTTGTGTTTTTAATTTTTTTTCCTTTGTTTCTTCTTTTTTGTGTGTATGTATATTTGATTACATGCACGTTATGTCTGTCTGCTATGTTTTTGCAGAGATGTGAAAAACATTGTGCCACAGTGATGAGAGATTATTGTCGTGTTTTTGTTACCAAACTTGGTATTTTTTTTAATTAACCCTGCTTGTTTAAATGCTTGTGGGTTTGGTCATTTTTTGTAAGCTACCTCTAAGTTTTGTTTTTTGTTGTGTTTGGGGTTTTTTTTTTTTTTTTTTTTTTGGGGCAGAAGCACATTTTTTGTGTTTTGAATTATTGCAACTTTTCATCTCATGCTTTCCGTCTGTTGAGATTTGGAAATGACATGTAAAGGGCACGGTATATTAATGATGGATAAAGTGGAAAAAACAAGCTTTTTTTTTTATTGTTGTTGCTCTGACCACCCACCTGTCCCCCTCCACCCCAAACCTTTTCTTTAAGAGCAGAGAAGAGATTATGTAGCCTTAAGCTTGGGGTAAGAGTTGATCTATGAGGTATGTATGGAATCGATGGAGTATAGTACTTTAAAGTAAAAAAAAAAAAGCATTAAACTTGAAAATATGTGAATAGAATTGTAGTTTTGTAATGTGAAAAAAAAAGATGGTTCACAAAGCCTGAACCACTGAGAACAGGTCATATGCAGCTGTGCATTGTGCGTTGGACAATTGGGACTGCAAGTGGTAACTGTGGATGAAAGGAAGGAAAAAAAAAATGATATACTGTCGATCAACGTTTCTTTATATGAGTGTAGTCCTGAGCAAGAGCCAACAGAGGCCATTTGATATATAAAATTGTGATATTTTTGTATCGAGTGTTGGTCCCCTTTCCATTTGTTGAGGTTTCAGCAGGGCAAATATTTGTAGTTTTTTTTTTTATATATATATTGTTCTTCTCTGGTTGGACGTTTTTGCCTTGCTCCTCTTTGGTAATGTTGGACATAAGTGTGTGAACGTTGTTGTGGTTCAGTGTTGCTTTTCTGGATGTCGATACATTGTAGGTGAAGGACTAAATCAGCCACAGATGTCTGTTTTGTAAGTATAACAAAAAAAAAAGAGAGAGAGAGAAATGTATTGTGATGCCAATGATCAATTACACACAAATCGTACTTACGATTTCAAACAATCAATGTTGCCAATATTTTGTTTTTTTTGTTACTTGAAGTGACTGAAAAGAGGGAAGGGGCAGATGTTGGGAGGGTGGGGTTGTAGAGGGGTTGAGTAATGTACCTGTCTTGTGTCTTGTAGTATTCTGGAAAACACTGTGAGTTTGGGGGAACTTTTGCCCCCGGTGAGATTTAAAGCAAGCCTAAGTAGCTCAATGTCAGAGGCATAAAATAATATGGCAGATGTAAAAGTGTTTCATATTGGGCAACAATAACAAATATAAAGCCACACACTAGTGTCACTGTCCTCTATACCTTCTTTTGTTCACTTCCCATGGAGTACGAGTGTCCAAGTGTATGAGTGTGTGCGCGCGCGAGCGAGCGAGCGAGCCTATTAGTGTCAAATGCACTAATTAAATCTAATGTTTCTATGCCACTTTTCTCTCTTTAAGATTAAAAGATATTGGCATTGATATAGTTCTTCCCTCGATGTTACTCTGATGTTTCTGTAATATTTGTGCCTAAATGAAATTGTTCAAATTGTCCATCGATATCTGCTTCGTTTCTGTATTTTTCTAAACTTAATCGGTGTCTCTAGAGCTCCAGGGATGCCATCGAGATCACATTGTGGCTGCCTGAAGGTTTAAAAATAAATGAACCATGCCCATGTGGGAAATGCTATTGGATCATTATACGATCTGCTTCGTTTTTTTTTTTCATTATTGGCTAAATATCTGATTCTGCATAGCTATTGTATTTTGTAGACAAAAATAAACAAGGTAATCATTCTTTGGAATGAAATGTACATTTATCTCAAGAGATTTTTTTTTAAGTCAAAAATTTTGGCACTCTTTTCTTCAATCGTGTTCATATCAGCAACAGGTTTTGCTGATTAAAGCGGATGATGGTGTCCTTTTTTTGTACACTGATATTACTGCCCCAGCTTGACATCACTGTTATTTTGGTTCAAGTACTTATATGATCAGTGTGTATAAAGTGACAGTGTCATCCTGGCATCCCTGGAGTTTGGCTCACTGTGTTGGCGTGTGGTGTTTTAGCAAGAGTAGACATTTCATGCTGTGTTGCCATGCATGTGCCATTGAGGTCTAGTTGAAAATGTTGGAAGCACCAAGACCTTATTATTATTATTTTTTTAATTAGCACTGAGGACCAATCGCCCTGTCGGACCAAGCGCAACAGAGCTTTTCTATGTAACAAAATGTCTCTCTAATTCAGTCTGTATCTCTCTGTCTGTCTGTATGTCTCTATCTCTCTTTCTCTGTCTCTCTCTCTCTTACTCCCTCTCTCTCTGTTCCTTACTCCCATCTTACACCTTTACTGTATCCCATTTTTGGCTTATCTGTTTTTTTTTTTCCTTATTGTGACAGCACAAGTGCCAGTCCAGTTGCTTTGTACTAAAAAATAGTGTTTTTACAATTGTTTCGAATTGTTCTAGTTACGTCTACCTCAGCACCTAATCTTAGCCTAATCTTAGAAGGTGCCCAATTTTTTTTTTTTCTGTTTGTTGTCAATTGTAAAAAAAAAAAAAAAAAAAAAAAAAAAGATAATAATAATTAATTTGCATTCAGCTTTGCAAAAGGTCCTTTCGTCTTTTTCCAGCCACATGCTATTTTTGTAGCAACACTTTCTGGCAATTGTGCTACAGATATCGGCATCGGTTTCTGATGTAGTTTTTCTTTCGGTGTAGGATCAGACACATCTCTTTGTAACATTTCAGTGTTCTCTGATGGAGTGTGGAAAAAAAAATAATAAAAAAAAAATTAAAGAGATTTAATGCTGCAGGTTTTCTTCTCAATGTTGTTACTAAGTAAATCGTGTGCCTTTAATAGTGAGAGATTTTTTTTTACATAATACTAACGGTAGATGTTTTTGTAGTGATTTATTTTTTTTGTTTTGTTTGTTTGTTTTTGTATTTTTATTTATGAGTCTCATCCAATAACAATGTTCAGTTGTATTCCTTAAATCTGCAGTTAGAAAAAAAAAAAATAAAAAGTGGACTTAAGTCTGTCTGGCTTTTTTATGTCTGTACCTGCTTATTAAGACAGAATTTAACACCGGATGCTTTATGATGAAGCTGCGCTGTGAGTTTATGTGACTTAAAGGGCCAGGCTTCTACTATTTTTATTTTTCTGTCTGATTGGCCAGATGGTATTAATTAATTTATTAATTATATAACATATATAGACAGTAAACTACAACATACACAGCTTGTATAGTGGACACTTCACAGCAGCAGATGTAAAAATGTGTGTAAACGGTCGTCTGTACAATGTTCCGACCATTTTCTTGGTAACGAGCGCCATTTTTATTTATTTTTTAACTTTAAATGAAACTTTTAAAAAACTATTTTTATCCCTTGATGGTCCACAGCATTTAAAGGAAATTAAAAAAAAAAAATTTTTTTTAATAAATCAAACCTATAATCTTTGCTAAATTGCTGTAGCGTAAGAGGAATAAAACCATTTGGGATAAAAATGCTGTTTTATTGCTAACAGTAATGGTATCATCAATTATTTTCCTATAACAACATATCCTGCTGTGTTTTATTACTTACACAGTACATAGCAGTGCGTATCCCTTACATACATACATAATTATCATCTTTCCATCAGGTGGAGTTTAATAAGGAGTGTTAATATATCTCTTCATATTAAATGAAATCTTGTTGGAAAGGTTATTTTATGGAACATAATTTCAATGGAGGAGATGCTTAACCATTTCCTTAGATGATGCATTATTGGTCCTAAAAGACCTTAAAGATCTTGAAGGGTCAAATCTGAGTCAAGAACAAGACTTTGGGGTTTTTTTTCCACAAACATAACCAACAGTATATCAAATACATAGCATCAGTCAACACAGTGTGAGTTAATGGATTCGTTTTATTATTCTCTATTAATGTGTACAATTACTTTGAGAGTATGAAAAATTTTAAAGTTGTCATGTCACTGTAAGGAAAAAGTCTGAAAAAGACAGTCTCAACGTCTTCCCCTAATATCACGAGACCAGCCCATATACAGGGGTTAGACAATGAAACTGAAACACCTGTCATTTTAGTGTGGGAGGTTTCATGGCTAAAGTGGACCAGC
>JAOUQY010000021.1:14690807-14703365 GCA_028566355.1 Doras micropoeus
CCGCAAAAGGAGGCCCTACACCATACTAATAAATTGTTGTGGTCTAAAATGACAGGTGTTTCAGTTTCATTGTCTAACCCCTGTATATATATATAGTCTAATGTAGTCTAGAAACTATGGTTTGAACAGTAGTGATATGCCTTTATATGCCTTTTTGACATAATTCTCCCTCTCAGAGTCCTATATCAGCATCTCAAAAGGATGAGGAGACAGTGGAAGCAGAGACTGAGAGAATTAATCAGACTGTGAGTGAGCAGACAGAAACAGAAGCAGAAACAGAAGACCCACAACCTGAGACCGAAGAGGCCGAAGCACAGGCTGCGTCTACCGAAGACGGCCAAGCCGAGGCTACACTACCAGAAAATGAGGTGTCAGAGTTAGAGATCCCTAACGTGGGCAAGATCCTGGTGCTCTCTGACGCAGACGGATATAACGAGGAGGTAATAGCACTGAGCAATTACAACAACAAATCACGTTTGTACGATGGTGAAATGTCGTGTAATTATAAGTAAAGGAAACTCTTTTCGTTAACATCTGAACATCAGTGGCATCCAAGATTTATTTACTTATCAAATTCTGAGCAAATTTTTATGTAGTTTCAATCAACATGTTGATTACCCACAAGGCCACTTGACTGCCTACTGATAATGATGTCACTGAGATTTAGCCTTGAACTCTACCTAACCTGAGTAATGCAGCAGCGTTACCTTTAGTCTGTCCAGCTTTTCTCCAACAGATCATTTTCCAAAACTTCGATGTTACACTAGTCATGTCATTGTGGTCACGCTGAGTTTCTGCCGTAATTTAGGGCAAGGATTCTTACTAAACCCAATGTCCCCCTTGTAGTGTTAAAGCCACAGACAGCCACATAGGAATAATGAAAATACAGCATCAACCAACAAATTATCACCCAATTCATTAACACATGAGATGGTTCAAATGGTTCAGGAGGTTTCCTTTTAAGCCACTGCTTAATAACGTTTCCTGACATACGTACTTCCTGTTTTCTTGACTGTACAGATGATGCTTACACCGGCCATGCAGGGTGTTATCCTAGCCATAGCCAAAGCCAGAGACGTCTTTGACAAGGAAGGTCCTGAAGCAGGGCTTATCAAGGTAACGCATGTTTTATCCATTAAACACTCCTGTTATAATTGCCAGTAGCACTACGACTGGCCACAGTGTTTGTGTTCTATACTTTGATGTACATACCTGAGACCTACATAGCAGAGCTCAAAAACAATCAGTTGTCTATGGGTGTAATTTAAACAGGAATAGACAGCCCAAGCATGTTTGTTTGTGTTGTAGGTATATATTTTATGTGTGTCAAGGTGTAGTGTCAATGCAAAAGCTCACAATATATTCTGGAATTCAAAACTCAGTCAGTAAATTTGTGAGGATAATTTCCAGGAAGTGTGTGTGTGTGTCTGGAGACGTAAAAATATCTTGAATATAGTTACATTTATCTAGTATTTCCTATTATAAGATTACTGTAAACCAAATATAAGATTATTACACCTACTTTCAGACAGCTTTACTTATTTTAGCTTTACATCTTCCTATTCTATAGGAAGTTAATGTTGCTTTTAAAAATAAATGTGTCAAATTAGCAAAGGTATCTGCTACTAGAACAACTATTTCAGGTTTGAAATGAGTAAAAACAAAAAGGTCTAGAAATAGGTTTATGGTAATCCTATAATAGGAAATACTTGATAGATTTGACTATATTCGAGATATTTAACACTTTCTAAGATGTCGGCTATCTATGGCTTATCTGTGGCTCTTATATGTATGTGTGTTTTTATTCGAAAGATTTTTAAACACAATATTGGAAATTGAATATGGCAGAAAAATAAAAAAGTGTTCTATAAAAACTTGTTCTCATCTCATTTGAAATCTAATCGCACTCCAAATGAGTGCTTACTTACATTTCCTAATAATGTGGTAGTCAACCTGAAACCAGTTTAACATGGCTTAACATTCACCAGGCGTTTCACGAGGAGTACTCCAGACTGTACGAGATATCTCAGGAGGAGATCACCCCCCAGCAGGACCCTCGCCTCCAGCACGTTCTGGTCTATCTCTTCCAGAACAAAGCGCCTGACCGCATCGTCGAGAGAACACTACTGGAGCAGTTCGGTGACCGAAACTTGAGCTTTGATGATAGGTACTCTGTCTTTTGGTCACTGTTTTTCACTGAAATGGATGTGATATTGCTAACATGCACCAAGATTGACATATTCAGTGGTCAATTGTTTATCTTTACGAAACTTAAAGATACACATTTTAATGATATACCGGTACGTTCATTCACAAGGATGAGTCAAAAATGATCCGCACTCGGGATCATTCGTAGAATTTATTTTAATCAACCTTCAGAAAAGACAAATACATACGTTTTTCGACATAACCTCCCTGCTTTTCAATACACTTTGTCCATCTGTCAAAAAGCTTTCATGTTCCTTCATTAAAAAATGTTTTAGGCTGAGCTGCGAGCCATGAATGCACTGCGGTCTTCACCGTGATTTTTCATCCTTATAGGTCTTCTTTTAGGGGACCAAACAGGTGATAGTCCACTGGGGCAAGATCAGGACTATAGGAAGGATGCTTTAACACCTCAAAACACTTTCTCCGTACTGTACAAAGTCTTTAATAAATATAGAAAAAAAAGAATCCCTGCACGTTGCTCTTCTTTTGTGCAAATCACAAGTGGGGCAGCCATTGTTTCTCATACTGCAGTCACAGTTAAGCTAACGTAACACATTCAAACCTGCACAGCAGTGACTGAGGAGACAACGACCTCGTACGGAAAACGCTGATAAGTCAGTGCGGCCAATTGTAACCGGAGTGTGGATATTTGCTGACTAACCCTTACTTGTACTTGTTGCACAAAATCTTGTGTGGTAATGAATAAAAGAATTAATGCAATGGTAGTTTGTGTCTTTAACCAGTTTCCTCAATTGCTAATACGTATTTGGTGTTTTGGGATAACAACTGGAATTTAATTCACTTAATTTAGGTCTATCAGTATCATGAGGGAGGCCAGAACCAAACTTCGTCTCATCAGACCAGAAGACATGGACATGGAGGAGTACATGGTAAACTCTCTAAACATCCTTCATTTTTTGATTGATTGTAGCTAAATTGAAACCCACATGTTTAGCAAAGCGAAGAGATATGCAGCTATGATACGCTACTGTTTAGATATGATAACATCAATAGCAGAGCAAATATCTCACTCAGAGTTTTTGAAAAAGTGTTGCCTAAATATAAGGAATATGCCATATAGGTGTCTGCCACCCACCATCTTAGGCTGAAGTAAAAATATAAGAAAGTAACCTACTACTAACTAGTACTAGGCTGTCTTTCTCAGTGTGCTAACAGAAATTAGCATTGTTGTAGAGTGAATGACAAACAGAATATACTAATAAGCAAATGAGGAAGATGTTTTAGCATTAAATATTGCCATAGAATAGAAAGAGAAAAATAATTTCCAGTCATGACAGAGAGGATAAGCTGAGGATTTTCACAAAGCTAGTCTTCAGCTCAGAAACACTGACAAATACATCATTTTATTTACAACCCTAGTGGTGCTGAATTCTCGATGGTGGCTTGAAAGGTCTACACACTGCTTTTGTAAGAGATCAGAAGTCGAAAATCTACTGTATTTTAATAGTTTCTTATATTATCCTTTATGCAAAATCTTCATCTTAAAAACTATGAAGTAATCTGTCAAATAAATGTAGTGGAGTGAAAGTACTCAAGTAAAGTACCTCATGGTTGTACCTAAATACAGTACTTGAGTAAATGTACTTCATTACTTTCCACCACTAGACCCAGACTACAAGACTTTTTTTTTGTCTTTTAAATGTAAATTTTACAGTTACAGTAAAGTACAGTACTGTGAAAAAGTATTACCCCTTCCTAATTTCTTCTATTTTTGCATATTTGTCACAAATGTTTCAGATCATTAATATTAGACAAAAGTAACCCAAGTAATGCTGTTTTGAAATGATGATTTCATTTAATGCTGTTCAGCGCTACCTGACCCTATGTGAAAAACTAATTGATAGATAGATAGATACTTTATTGATCCCCTGGGGGAAATTCAAGGAAGGCAGTGGAGAACCCAGATCTCTTGAAACTATGACATTCACACTTACTCTCCCCACTACACCACAGAGAGATATCCCAGATATCCCCCTTAGCTACCAAATCAACCAGTTAACCAAATTCAATTGATTGACTGCCAGACCTGTTGAATCTAAACATCACTTCAATAGAACCTGTCTGGCAATGTGAAGCAGGATAGGAGGTTTCAAAAAGCAGCACATGATGCCAAGTTCTAAAGAGATTCCAATACAGACGTGAAACAAAAGCATTACAATTTGCCAGTCTGGAAAAAGTTACAAAGCCATTACTAAGGCTCTGGGACCCCAGTGAACCACAGTGAGGGCCTTTATCCACAAATGGAGGAAACTTGGAATAGTGATGAACCTTCCCAGGAGTGGTTACTATAACCTTCCCAGGAGTGGCCTACTATAATTTTATGTAAATCAAACACAGAATTCCACAATAAGAACATCATATCATCAATCAAACATGGTGGTGGTAGTATGATGGTCTGGGGCTGCTTTGCTTCTTCAGGACCTGGAAGACTTGCCTAGTGTCTCTATCAGAAAATCCTGAAGGAGAATGCAGGTTTTGGAGTGGCCGAGTCAAAGCCCTGACTTGAATCCCATCAAGAGGCTGTGGCAAGACGTTAAACAGGCCGTTCATGCTCGATAACCAGCCAGTGTAAAACAATTCCTCCACAGCTATGTAAGAGACTCATCTCAGGTTTTCACAAATGCTTGACTGCAGTTGTTTCTGCTAAGGGTGGAACAACCAGTTATTAGGTTTAGAAGGCATTTACTTATCACATGGGTTAATTTCCCGAATTTTCCCCATGAGGGTCAATTAAGGAATCTTAATTGTCACATTTTGAATAAATATTTATCTTTAGTAAATGGAATGATCATTGCAAAGCTGCATTTTGTGTTTACTCTTGTTGTCTTTATCTTATAGTAAATTCAGTAGGATAATCTGAAACATTTCATTTAAAACAAATTAGCAAAACTAGAAAAAATTGGGAAGGGGCAAATCATTTTTCACAGCATTGTATAGTAAAGTAAATCTCAGAAAACCTAAATTATGAATCGGTTTACTATATACAATTTCTTTTAAGCGGAAGAATTTACTATTTCATGGCTTATCATTTGGAAAATATGTTAAAATTCATGTAACATAAATATCACTATTAGTCTTATCTTCTCTCCCAACAGCAATGGCATGACGACTACAGCATGTTCAAGACGGTGTTTGCCTACCTGCTGACAGGCCTTGAGCAATACCAAAACGGAAAGTATGTAAAGTAATTGAGGGTTCTGTTTCCATTTCACTGAGGATTTTTTTTTTACTATTTGACACTCATCGTTGTCGTATTTCTCTTCTAAAGAATTCGAGAGGCGCTGATTTATCTTGCACATGCTTATCAAGACAACACAGCTCTGCTTAAGAGTGGGGAAAAGAGAGGAGTGGACCACAATCTTATAGCACTTTACAGGAGAAAATGCCTCAAGGTACTGTCTGTATATCAGGGGTGTGCAACATAGAAAAATATAATATCATGGTATATAGTCCTGAAAAGGAATAAGCGGCCAAGAAGATGAATGAATGAATGAATGGTATATAGTAATATCTATTGTGATATTTAACTTTGCTAACAAATGCCAGTAAAAGAGCATTGCCGTGTAAACTGAGGTCAGTGATATTATTACATATCTGTTTGACCAAATGTCTACAAAAATGTATTTATTAAAGAAAATGTGATGTAGTAGTTTTTTACACATTATTTATATTTACAGGACATGGCAGATGCTCCACAAAAACCTTTTGTTCCAAGTGTTTAATTGTAATTGTGATTATGACAATGTTTTCTATAAGAAGATTATTTCTTTTAGAAGGAGTCTCCAGTGTTAGTGCTTTGTAACAGTCAGAGGTAAAGCTGTAATTTTAAATTAACTTTAGTTTCAGGTGTTGTTTATATTACATTATATATCATATTACATTGTCTTCAAGAGAGAGGAAAAAGAGAGGCTGGTGAGGGAACAGTTGTTTATAGCTGCTGTAACTTAAGGGACAATAGAAAGTTATGTTGTGGACGTTCCTAATGAACTAACTTAATAAATTAAAAAATTAAATAATGTTGGCGATGGTAAATTGAGTCTTTTCCTAGAACAGCGATCCGAATCCGGATATATTAACCGTAATTATGTTATTTGAACTGTGGTTGCTCTGCAGGAGTTGAATGAGAATGCAGTGACGTTGTTTAAAAGTGGAGAAGAGAGTGACGTGGAGGAGGGCGTGACCATCATGAACGACTGTGTCATCCCATGCATGCACCTTATGGTCAGAGACAGCGTCACGCAGGAGGACATGGATGCTCTTGAGGCGATCCGGGGTCACTGGTGCTCTTATCTGGGGCAGGATATGGATGGTGAGGCTCGTAAATAACGTGAGATCATGTGAGAAAGATGAACCTTAGATTAGCTGGTGCTATGGAAGATCATGTCATTTGTTTTGGTACACTACCAAATATCAAAATGGAAGTTGATAATGAAGAAGAAAGGGAAATTCTATCAGGTGATATACATGGGTAATTACATTATTTGAACGATTATTTTCTTAAAAGACTGCTGTAATCATACCTTGGAACACTGGTTTAAGGCAGTAAATTCTGTGTCTTTGTGTTCTCTATATAACAGAGTTCCAGCAGGAGAAGCTGAGCGAGGTCTTGCCGAGGGTTTTGGACTGCTCGGCTGAGAGGGTGGTGCTGAAAGAGCCACCCAAAGTGAGAAAGTCACCCCACGACCTGTGCAGCCGTCTGGCCGCAGTCATGGAGTCCATCCACAGCACGTCAGTCGTCACTGTGAAGTGAGCACAGTCAGGGTGCAGCACAGTCATGGTAATATGCCACCATTTAGCCCCTGAATCCTGCTAAATGGTCAACCACTGTTTTTATTGCTGTTGCACTGAATATAGAGCTGTGTCCTTTTTTATACATATTTGTAACTTGCATTGGTCAACCCTGACACTTCACTGTGCAGTCTAGTATGTCATTCTACTTTAACGAGTCTGGTCTCAGGAAAGATCAATCGGATTTTTTTGTTGTTGTTGCACAGAATACCTTTTCATCATGAAAACCAGGTATTTTGGGGGGAAATGCTTGATACTTTGACTTTTCACCTGCACTGTAGAAGAACATTGGTGTGAAATTAGCCATTAGTCACCATAGGCACATGACTCTGCTGGTTTTCCACTCCTCTGTTTCTTCCTTCTAAGCTTGTGCTGACCCTCAATAAACTTTGTCTCACTTTATTGTATTCTGGCACTGGAGTTCTGTCTTTCTTACTGTTGGTCTTTTTCTCCTCTGTTCTGCTTCTTCTGATGTCCCATAGATAAACTGGTGTCAATCCAGTAAACACAATATGGTACATGTTTGGTAGTCTGGGAAAATTCATTGGATATCACTATAGCTAAATTCTGGAAAACAGCTAGAAATTACAGAAAATCAGGTTTTTCTACCAATATTTGTCTCCTCAGTGTCAAGCAGCTATAAATATATTCCACTAAAATGGTGTCAAATTGACCACAAATCATTTTTGACACAGTTCCTCAGGAGAAGAGATTCCAGAGATGGATGTGGAAAAAGCTTATGATCAATGTGATTACTCTTTTTCTACTGTAATTGGTCATCTTTTTATTTATTAAATCAATAAATAGTAGACAATATGTCCTTATTTGAGTTGGAAGAACCTTTGAATGCCATTTTCTTCCATTTGTGGGCGAGATACACACAAATGAGAAACATACACATCTCATTCCAGATTTCATCCCCCTTTACTATTATAATAACCTCTATTCTCATGGAAAGGCTTTCTACTAGATTTTGAAATGTGACTGTGGGAATTTTCCCATTTGGACTGGAGTGCAGTCAGCATTCAGGTGCGTTCCCATAGGTGTTCATCGGGGTTGAGGTCAGTGGGGGTGCAGGCCACTCAAGATCTTCCACAGCAACCTTGGCAAGCCATGTGTTTATGGACCTTGATTTGCACCCAGAGGCATTGTCATGCTGGAACAGGTTTGGTTTAGGCACCTTAGCTTCACTGAAGGGAAATCTTAATGCTACAGCATACAGAATCTTCCTATACAGCTGTGACCTTCCGACTTTGTGGCAACAGTTTGGGAAAGGCCCAGGCTAGGTGACTTGATAGGTGATGGTCAGGTGTCCGTATAATTTCGGCTATAGAATATTTTTCAGTCAAGGATTATTACTTTGCTAGTGAAATAGAGGGACCAAAACAAAATTCTGTCTGGAGGCTGTCACTGCATCTTTCTCCATGCTACATTAAAGTACCAGGGTAATATTTTCCAGAGCTGGCAGAGGCAGATGACTGGTTTAGACTGTTTATATCATTGACAGATCATAAATGAGGCATATATCTGAGCAGTCAAGGGTCTTGATGAAAGCTGAATAGTGACTCCCTGGCACTGTTGGGATCTTAACATTCTGATCACCCTAACATTTAAACTGCTGCCTCAAAGTGCACTGGAGCAAACCATTTAATTCCAATTTCACTCAATTCTATTGCATAACATTTATTTTATTCTTGTTTTTAAATAATACAAAAAAACAATAAATAACCACGTTGTTTGATCGTCTAACCAATGTTATATTACAATCATACTGTATGTCAAGTCCCTGCTCCTTCATGACACGTATGATCCGATTACTCGTGAATTGACTCAATTTGAACGAACCGACTCTCAAATTGACCGGAAAGCTCGTTCATTTTGAACGAACCGACTCTCATTTTGATTCATGAATCTGTTCATTCGGAACGGACCATCTCCCAGCAGGACTTGCGCGCGCGGGCAGTATGGCGGGCTGTAACGGGGTTTGACAGAAAGGCAGGCAGTTTTGTTTGGCAGAAATTTGGTTGCGGGATGGCTTCGTTTGTTACAGAAGTTCTTGCGAGCTCGGGAAAATTGGAAAAAGATGACCTTGCTTCGAAAATTTCCAAACTGTCGCGGAAAGTGGAGGAAACCAAGGTAAACAAACTTGGGTCGAAACAGAATTTGCTAGCTAGCTGTACTTGCTAGCTAGTTGGCTAGTTTGGCAGCTGTTTATTATGGAAGGTAAAGTGACATCTCGTTAAATGTTTCTGAGTAGTAAAACTGTAGAATATGGTGCTATAATGTTAGTTACATTTATACTCCGATATACCATGATGCAGCTGAAGTAAGTAGTGGGTTTTAGGCTAGTAAACTGCTCTTCATTGTGTGTGTTATGTGTTTATTTTGTATTTATAGTTAAATTGTTTGCTAGTAATTTTCTTGCTAGTTCCCTGGTTTGTTCCTCTGGGACACTTAGCTGGTTGACGTGGCATTCATGGTCAAGGTATTTAGTTATCCTATAATAGCCTTTTACACCGTGATCATCAAGAGCTTTAACTTTATTCCAAGCGTCAGGTTCTGCTTGTTGAAAACAGGACTGTGGAAACTGTATGTGTGTAAATATGACTTAGAAGTCACATTAAAATATAGCAGAAATTAAGCTTCTGCAGGCATTCAGTCATTCTAAAGCCTTTCACGTTAATATTTATTTGTTTGTTTGTTGTGGTGGTTTTTTCCTGTCTTTAGGAGGAGGTATCTGACATGATTAATAAAAAATACAGTGAGTTCATACCCAGTATGGAGGCGGCTGAAGAGCTCATGGATCAGGTGGACACCGTATCCAAAGACATCGATCTCCTGAAAAGCTGTATTGAAAATGAGGTATGATCAGCACAACCGTTTCGTCTTGGAATGCCTGATGATCAGATATTTGTGCAGGTAAAATTAGGTGCTTCTATGCAGGTCATATTTGTGCCAGTGGTGCTGCAGAGTAGAATGGTGCACTTGATGCACTTTTACCGGAGCAATACTCTTTATCATATCAGTATTGTTGTCAAAGGTGGCACGTTGGTGGTCCCTAATTACTTTTATAACTGGCATGCATTCAGAGATTGTTCAAAGACCTTTGCAGTACAACACATGATGACCAACATGGCTAGGGCAAAAAAAAACTGTCTTTTATTTTACTGGTTTTAAAGTGCTTTCAAAAAGACATTTAGATGTGGGTGGCATAGATTTGGGATAGGTGGGACAGAGAGCATACACCGATCAGCCATAACATTAAAACCGCCTGCATAATGTTGTGCAAGTCATCCTTGTGCTGCCAGAACAGCTCTGACCAGTTGAGACGTGGACCCCACGAGCCCTCTGAAGGTGTGATGTGGTATCTGACACCAAGACATCATAGCATAGCTGGGGTCTCCATGGCTCAGACTTTGTTTGCCCAGCGCATCCCACAGAAGCGCAATCAGATTGAGATCTGGGGAATTTGCAGGCCAACACCTTGAACTCTTTGTACTGACCACTGCATACAGAAAACAGCCCTCATGACCTGCTGTTTTGGTGTTTTTGCTCTGATAGTCTTCTAGCCATTACAGTTTGGTCACTCAGATCCTTACGCTTGCCCATTTTTCCTGCTTCTGACACATCAACTTTGAGACCAGACTGTTCACTTGCTGCCTATAATATATCCCACCCTTTGACCGGTGCCATTGTAATGAGATAATCAGTGTTATTCATGTCACCTGTCAATGGTGTTAATGTTATGGCTAATTGGTGTTTATACTTCTGTTTAATGAGGCATGTTTGAGGATGTTTTCCTGTGACATTTAGGACTTCAGCTACTTACTACAATCAGGCAGTGCCCACAACATTTTTGTTGCATGTGGTTCAGATTATGTATAAACTGCTTGAATGAGACTTGCTGCAGTATCAGATTTACTTTGCATGGAAAAGGCCATTTGGTCTGTTAGCCAGTCAGAATAAATTCATTCAGATTGAAATGCCAGGAGAGCCAGTGTAAGTCATGATTTACATTGGACCTACTGAATGTGTGTACATACAGGTGCAGAGGAACCTCCATGAGGCTGTAACTGAATATGCCAAACTAAAGCAGCAGCTGGAGAAGAACACTGCGGTCATAAACATGCTCCAACATCTACAACAGGTGAGTGAGTGTACTTGGTTGCATTGCAAGTGCACGTAGTGTAGTAGATCCAGTAATGCCGTTAGAATGCCATTTCTTCCCATGTATTTAAATACTTTTTTTACTTTATAGTTTGACACAGCCTTGGAGGAATATCACAAAACCCTACAGCAGAAGAAATACGAGACAGCAGCCACACAACTCATAAAAGTGGGTAATAATGTCAGTTATAGCATCTGTAGGTCAAACAGATGTTTGTTTCAGGCTGTACAGTTCGGTTTGCACGTTCTGTGTCTTTCCAGCTTGGATACTAACACATCATGTACGTGATGTATGAAAGCAATATTTAATGTAACTACGTTATATTCTATCGTCTCTGATTTTTTTATGCCATCCGTACTATTTTGTAATATCAGAATTTCTTGAAAACAAGTGTACAGAGGCTCCTGTTGTGTTGCTCGTTGACCCGTGTTGTTTTTCACTCCTGTCAAGGCACGGGCCAGCGTCGACGCATTGAAAGCTTTGAACGTTTCAGATCTGCCGTTACTTCGTGCTCTTAGCTCAGAGATCACTGTACAGAGAGAGAACCTCATCTACCACCTGGGAGAAGAGTGGAAGCAACTGGCAGTGTGGAAGCTACCTCCCGCCAAAGGTGAGACTAACAAAGAAACACTTTGATGTTAGGTTGAATTTAATACAAGAAAGAAAATGAAGGTTAAAGTAGAAGATTAAGGTCTTGACGACCTTGGAGTCCACAACAGGTCATATGATTGTGATAGCATTTTCAGTGCTTGTTTTTTTGTAACAAACTTTAATGGTTTTCAGTGTAGTGTAGCCCATATATGATTAGTTCTCAATATAAGCTATGTGGCCAAAAATATGTGGACACCTGCCCATCACACCTGTATGTGTTCTGTAGCATTAATAGCCCTTTCCTCCATCGCTGTACCAGTGCCTATCCTAGAACCAGTTCCACACATTTCCCCTGAATAAAAGCCTGGCACTGATGCCAAAAAGCCGCCATAACTACCCCAATTTGCTGGTTCAAAAGATAGAACCTCCGACATCTGCGGCTGTGGTAGGGGCCGCCATTAAAACATGAATGAAAGCAGCCCAACACATCTGCTTAAGCTCACACACGTTCACACACTCATTTCACCTCGAGGTCATTTAACATCACCAATCCATCTACTGGCATGTTCTTGGGAGGTGGGAGGAAACCAGAGAATGTGGTAGAAACTCTAGCCTAAGCCATCATAAACATCATAAATAACTTTATTTATGTATGTGTTTGTTTTTGCAGAAACAGTTACAAAGTATGTACAGGGGTTAGACAACGAAATTGAAACGCCTGTCATTTTAGACCACAATAATTTATTAGTATGGTGTAGGGCCTCCTTTTGCGGCCTATACAG
>JAOUQY010000021.1:14758328-14770950 GCA_028566355.1 Doras micropoeus
GGGGGGGGGTGGTGGAGGTGGGTATGTGTGTGTGTGGGGAGGGTATGTGTGGGTGTGGGGTGGGGTGTGTTCAAGTGCAGCTTTTCACAGCAGACATGACAGTGCTTAGTCAGCCAGGTTGCTGTGTCATACCTCTAATATGCAATAGGAAATAATGCTGAAACTCAACTGTTCTGTGTCTTTGAACATGGTGATTGATTGTTTAAGAAATGTTTCCGTCTGGAACTAAATCTGGAATGGGGTTCCCGGCTGCTCTGGCCACTGGCAGCACCGTTGTGCACCAGGCTGTTGGAGCAGTAGTAGACAAGTGGATTGAGGCAGCAGTTGGCGCTGGCCAGAGAGATCATTACCGGATGCAGTGCACTTGCAAATTTAGCCAGACCACAGCTGGACACAACACCCACATGAGTGAGTGTGTATGATAACAGGTTGGTGTGGTAAGGGGCAAAGCAGATCAGAAAGATACCCAACACGCAGTAGATGAGTGACAGTGCGCGCCGGTGACGGCTTTTCCCACGGTGAGGCATTCGGCTAAGCACGCGCAATACGCGGCAGTAGCTGAACAGCAGAAGCAGTGCAGGCACCAGGAATGCAGCCAGCACCAGACCCAGAGCTGCCAGGATGAAGGTTTGATGCTGCCCCAAGGACGGGTCGAACAGGCACGTGTGCTGACTCTGGGAGGCTGCAGAGTGCATAAACGGAAGTGCCAAGCTCAGTACTAGTACCACTGACCAGATTGTGATGCTGAGAGTACAGGCATTATGTACTTGCTTTGGTCGCCATAGAACAGGGCGTGCCACAGCAAAGTAACGATCCAGCCCTATGCATGCCAGGAAGAAGATGCCTCCATACATGCTGATGTACTTGAGGGCAAAGGTCAGCTGGCAGAAGACACTTCCAGGAGACCAAGCCATGTTGTGTGACTGGTTGTAGTAATAATAGATGCGTAGTGGAAGGGAAAGAATGAAGAAGAGATCAACGATGGCCAGGTTGGCCATGTAGACTACAGTGCTGGTGAGGGTCCATGGCATGAGCCACAGACGCCAGACTGCTATGCCGTTACTGACGAGGCCGCATATGAAGATGAGGCTGTAGGAGATCTGGTAGTAGGTGAAGCGGTATCTGGTGTCCACAGTACAGTTGAATGGCATCCGAATGGCAGCAGTGTTGTTCATCAGATCGTCCATGATGCGCTCCTGGAGAACTCCGTTCCCTCTTTAGATGCATCAGTCGGAACCTGTTCCCAGGCAGGACCTGCCTGTGGAAAAGCAACAATGACACTGACATTTACTTCTACACTTAAGATGGGATACAGCCAAACAGTTAAGGGTTAAATGCCTTGCTCAAAGACCCAGTGTTAGCATATTGGTGGTGCTTGGTTTTGAAATTTCAGTAGCCCAAGGTCTTAACCACTAAGCCACCACTTCTGCCTTAATCCTGACTCATCAACTAAGCATGTTCTCAGACAATCAATTGCGATTTAATACGTGCACAGCACAAAGCTGTTAGTGACCTTTGGACACTCCTTTGTGATTGCATTAATCGGGTGTGTCGCCACTGCAGTACTCCATTTTCCATGTATAGAGCATACTGAAGGCAAAAAGAGGAAATGTTCCATGTCTATTTAACTTCCTGTCCATGGCTCCCAGTGCCGGGCATCACTTAGTGACTCGTCTTCCTGTACTGAGGTGCCTTTTGTAGACTGTATTATAATAAGACCTGGCAGTAATTAGTGTAATAATAGCTGGCAGTAATGTAGCAGTTAGTCACAGTTAAGATGACTCGTTGTATCTAGGTTTTTTTTTTTAAACACTTAACCTCATTTAAAACACATTTTTAGCAGATGCATTAACATCAGAAATGTGGTGTTCATGGAAGGAAATGGGGCACTGAGCTATTTATTAGTTCCTGAGAGTAGAGGTTTCCTGAGTTTCTCTAAGTATACTGAGAGACTCACTCTTATGAACCACAGTGAACTGCAATTTTGTATGCATATTACCCTGGCAAGCTTCAGTTTGCTTGTGTACTTATATTGTATGAGTAACATTAGTAACATAGCTGACACATGAGTAAACTGGAAAGCAGTGTTACAGAAACTTTTGTGACAGAACACTGGCTGCTAACTTTCACATCCATGAGTTTCTCTTTTGTGAATACTAACTTTACTGGAATTCCCTTTGTTTTTAAATCGCTGTTTAGTCTCGGTTTAGAATGTTTAAAGATGCCTGAGATGCAGCTGAAACGGTACTCGCTAAACACGAGCATGCTGAGGTTTTTTTGCGGTGTGCTGGCAAATGTACACAGTATTACAAACCCCATTAAAGAACATGAACAACACAAAGTCAGCCAGGCAGAAACCCAGCTACACCTTTCCTTCACAGCACAGACTGAGTAAAGCCGGAAAACCACACACACCGAGCAGTAAGGTGAGCGCTAGTTGTGCCACGCTGCCACTTTCCCCTTCTGAAATACTGAAACCTTCAGTATCATTCAATATCAGTACTCGTTCGTTTAAAAGCTGCACTTCATTAAAAAACATACGTAGTTTACTTGCACAAAACTGCAGTTTAAAACAAACATCACTTCCATTGCCAATATAAAAGTACTGATGTGATCAAATCAATCCTAATCAAAAATAGTTCAGCCAGGTTGATGCTTTTTGTCATCCACCTCATTTTTATTATACTAAGCTTCTAAATAAGTTGTCTGTAGACCTTCCATTATTATCTGCGCTTACACAGACTCCCTGATGACTTTTACATTTCATATTTTTTTCCCTTTTCTCAATAGAGCTAAAAAGGTCAGTTCAGAAACCGAAGAGAAAATCTTATTATAGTTTGCAGAAATTCTATAGCATACAGTGAATCGACTTACTGGTTTGCTCGGCTCGATCCACTGAGAGGTGTTGTTGCTGGTGCCCGAGTCTGATGGAGACTTATAACTGAGCAAGCCTTTGTACTTTAGCTTGTGTGTGTGTGTGCACGCGCGCGCGCGTGTTTAAGTGCCCAAATACACAAGGCCATCTGTCGGAAATTTGCTGATGTTAATTGGTAATTCCTTAAACATGCGTATTTAAGTACCACACAAACCGGACACTTCGGCAGGGCTTCATAACTCGAGCCTGCACTTTATTGGCGTTTGAAGAAAATCGAATTGCCTACAAATGTCACTTTTGACGATGTTACAAGTGTCTGTCAAGGTGAACGGAGATCGTTTTGTGTACATGAATGTGAAGGAGTTCCTCAAAAAATCTTTTTAAAACTTATCAGATTAAAAAATATTTTGGATTTGGTGGATCTATCAGCACAAAGTTTCAGAATCGGTATCGGAACAGGAAAAAGTGGTATTACGTCGTCTCTACGTGTGTGTGTGTGTATGTTTATAGATAAAATACAAGTCAGTAAGAACAAAACTAAATATAAAGCAGTACTGTAAAAATGTAAACATCATACACTTGCACAAAAAATATATCTTCTATGTCCCTCATTCCTGTTGAGTAATTTGATTGATAGTGGAACCATAGGAGATGTACGTGGTGGTTGTGCATTCTGGTTTTCAGTATCTTTTCCCCCTATAGGCTTATTATTTATACAGAATGTTTGTTAGGATGCTTATCTAGAATTCCCTTCAGACATCTGCAAAAATCTCCTTTTTAAAAATAGAATTAATGGAGAGCAATAAAATAGAATTTTAATAGCATTTGTGAAAAAAAAAAATAGGTGCGATTGCTAAAATGTTCACATGGAAAAATCACACAGTGTGAACTTGTTAGAATGAAATTGCTTTCATAATCGTTAGTTGGCTGCGTCTGTTTGGAGAAAGAGATTTCAGTGTAATCCTTCATTTACTTGGAGCATCAAGTAGACTTGTAAATGTGCAACACAACACAATTGGGCCAAATCACTGAAAGAATTTGTTGGTTGTCTTGTATAAAAAGATACCAACCGGATAAAAGGTTATAGGAAAATGCTAAGAGGTATAGACGGGTCGATGAGTATTGTTAAGGGACTGTGACACTTTTTTCCTAACAGTGGAATTGAAATGAAGCTGTAAAATGTGATTGAAGTGTAAGACTTTCAGCTTTTATTTAGTGGGTTTAAAAACAGTGCATTAACCATTTAGGAATTACAGCCATTTATTTTTGCACAGACCCCCATTTTCATACACTCTGAAGTGATTGGACGAACTATAATATACTATTATATTTATAGTTACTATACCATAACTATAAATATAAAGGATTATTTTTAGTACTTGGATGCAAAGCCTTTGCAGTCAATGACTGGCTGAAGTCTGAACCCCATGATCTTTACTGCAGCCTCCTTCAGTCGCTGCTTGTTTGTGGGTCTGGTGCCTGCAGTTTTGTCTTCAGTAAGTGAAAAGCAAACTCAAGTGACTGACCCTTTTACTGACTCGCCATTTACGAACAATCCATTTCTTTGCCTTAAGAAGCTCTTGGGTTGCTTTGGTGGTATGTTTTGGGTCTTTATCCATCTGTACTGTGCAGCACCAGCCTATCACCAGCCTATCAGTTTTGCAGCATTTGACTGAATCTGAACTGCTATGTTTCTGTTCATGGTGGTATCTCTTGTTTGTAAACTTCGACAATGATACTCCCACCTCCTTGAGAGTATTTTTAACTTGGGTAGATGATGTGAAGGGTTTTTCTTCACCAAGGAAAGCATTCTGCGATCTTCTGTGGTCTTCCAGGCCTTTTGGTATGCTGCGCTCTCGGCGCATTACTTTTTTTAAAAAGAATGTAACACGTTGTTGATTTGGCCACTCTTAAACTTTCTGTTCTGTCTCTGATAGGTTCTGTTTATTTTTTTCAGCCTAATGATGGCCTCCTTCACAGAAACAGTTAGCAAATACAATTTCAACACTTGGAATCATCTCCAGACCTTTTGGTTCATTAATTTGTCATGGAGTAACGAGGAAACGGGCAAATGAATTATTAAACTTGTTAATGCAGTATTGTTGTTAAACCCCTCGAAAGAACTGTAGACTTTCAGCTTTCCATCACATCTTGATTGCTTAAATTTTAAATCCATTGTGGTTTGTTTACAGAGGTGCAATTACCAAAAACGGCGCTGTCCGAATACTTATGGACCTGACTCTGTATCTACATGTAAGCAACAGGCAATTAAAAGAGACGAGAAAAACTGAAAAGTTACAGTGAAAGGATTGTAGTCAACATCGTTTACGAGTCATGTGGCATTAGTTCACATAATTGTGCTCGACTGTTGACACTGATTTATTGTGGAATATTTACTTATGGGGTAGAGCAGTGGTTCTCAACGTGGAGTTCATGATGCATAACCAGTGGTTTGGATACAGAGATACGAAGCACAATCCACCATTATCAGGGGTATTATATTTATTATTAAATGCTTACAGTTATTAGCCAGGTTGCAAGCATTTAATCCAGACATAACTGAAAAACTGAAAAGTGGCCCATAAATAACATCTTGGACCTAATGTGTTCTTTTCATGGAAGGTTTGCACAGCATGCACAGATAGATTGCAATAGTACTATGTTTAAATGTACGTTTGAGCAATGACTTATCAGGTTTTATAAATGTGCTATGAGCTTATATCCGCTTAGTCAGCTTAGTTACACGAGTTCTTGATCAAATCAAAGCTAAAAGGCATTACGTTAAAACAAAAATTTTTGCTTTTGTTAAAAAAAAATAAATAAATACCTGAAATGGCATGAGTTGTTTCATAGTGCAAGGGAAAAATGGATTTACAATACATATACAAATAATAAATTAACTTTCTTATAAATGTGTATTTCGTTTTGAGATTGTTCTCCATTTCTTTGTGTGGAGCACAACGCTCTTTCCTCATACTGTAGATTCGGTAAATATTAACTTGGCTATCAGATACTGTGCCCTGTTTACAGAAGGCTCGTTGTCTGGATCGTCGCAGTGCTTCCTGGTGCTTTGTACAGAGTAAGACTTGCGCTTAATGCTGTTCTGGATGGTTTCGGAGGTGAAGTAATAAATAACCGGGTCGAAGCAGCAGTTCGTCATGGCTATGCATAATGCGATGGGGTAAATAGTCCTGACGATCTTCTCCACAGCACAGTTTTCGATGATACCGCTGCGGACCAGGGTGTAAAAGACGAGATTGACGTTATATGGGATGAAGCAGATGCAGAAGACGAACAAGTGCACAGCAATCATGCGCAAGATCTTGGTCTTGTTCAGGTGCATTTCACTTTTACTGACATCCAGGTTCCTCAGCGTCCTCAAGATCATCATGGAGCAGAAAAGGTTTATGAGCAGTGGGATCACGAAGCCCACCGTCTCCATGACCAACACCACAATGGACAGCTCGAATTTCCACTGATTGTTACTGTATTTTTCAAAGCAGGAGCTGTTGTTCTCTTTGCTAGACGTCTCCAGCTGGAACCCAGCCGCCAGGCTGACCGACAGCACGAGCAGCCAAACGGAACAGCAGACGATTTTCGCGTTTCTTTTAGTCCTCAAGGACCTGGAGGCGAAAGGGTAGACGATGGCCAGAAAGCGATCCGCGCTGATGCACGTCAGGAAAAAGTTGCTGCCGTACATGTTCATGTAGAACAACGACACTGAGATTTTGCACAGCGGCTTCCCGAAAGGCCAAGACCTGTTGAGAAAGTAACAAATCCGAAAAGGCAGACTGAGCACGAAAAGCATGTCGCATACGGCCAGGTTCATCATGTAAGTGGTGGTTTCGTTTCTTTGTTTCAGCGTACGAGTAAAGATGTACAAAGCCACGATGTTGAAGACCAGTCCTAGGATGAAGACGATGCTGAACGCTGAGCTGTATAGAGTGTATTTAAAGTCATCGTGTACATGACATCTGTTTCCAGTGCTGTTGTCTTGCATCGTCAGTTCAGAGATCATTCCAGAAGTATGTGTAAACGGTTACTTTTGAGCTCTTGGAAAATGTCTGTGAGATTTTAAATATCCAAAGTTACAATCCTGATTGGAGATTTGGAGATGCAGCATTGCTCAGCAGCTTTGTTAAAAAAAAAAAAAAAAGTAAAAAAGTTCTTACAGCAGTTTTGATGCGATCCTGCACGTACACTCATACTCGTGTTCAACCACACATTAACAGGGCCCCTTAAATCCTGCTTTATAGTTCCTTTTTGTGGTCCAGTCAGCATGAAATAACACCGGCATTGTCAAATCCAGCATTGTAAATTATTCTTCTGCTTTCCCCAATTGGAGATCCTTCATTTGGAAATTTTCAGCTGTTTTTTTTCTTCTTCTTCTTAATATGAACTAGTCTTTTTTAAGACCAAATTGCTTTTCTAGTTTCGTTCTGTTCTTGTATTCTCACGTTATAGCTTCCCATCTGCTTCTGCTGCCGTTCGCGCTCTTAGTGAATGACCTAATGAGCTTCTCTGACTGACAGGCGGGCTGAAAGGGAGTAGTTTCTGCGCGGGGCCCGCCTCTTTTTCTTCCTGCCCCCCCCCCATCTTGGTAGAGTTTCAGTACCATTTTCCATGCACACAAACTTCCTGTACAGTGGGGACTATCTCTGTAGACTTGTTTCAGCAGTGAGAGGAAGTGAGAAAAAACTATCCATCCAAAGATAATCAAGTTCTAATCAGATCTATGGGCCGGGCCTGTCATTTGGGAGTTAAAAAAAATTCTCCTGAATTGTATAGTGTGAGAATTGTAGATGTTGATAATGTATTTGAAAATAGTTAAATGTTCTGTACTGTATGATATAGTGTGAATGCACACTAGTGCATGTAAATGTTACGGTGGAAAATGTTGCTAAGACTCAGGGGTTTTTTTTTTTGGTTTTTTTTTAACATGTTAGGGGGAACTCAGGGTTCTAAGATTTGCATATCTTGATGCATAAGAGTGATGTCAGTTATGTTTGATTTCCACCCTGTGGTTGTTTTGGGGAAGTCTCGCACATCAGAATGTAATGGTGATGATATAACGTTATAAGTGACGTTTGTAAAAAAACAGTCGCTCTCGGAGAACTAATTTTAAACGTGTGGTATGTTCTTAATTTGTCAAATCGTCAAGGGGAAACCTTTATATCGCTTAACATTTGCTCACTTGTTAATATTGCTTTTTAGATTGAAAAAAATACATTTTATTTTTATTGCCATGGTTACGAGTCCAAAATATTACAATATCACAATGTTCTATTAACCATTTATAAAAACCCACATGGTCTGTACATCCCTGAACATTTTTGTAAGTAATGCCTTGTAGTTCTGGGCATTCGATAGCTGAGGTGTATGATAAACTTTGGAACATGCTAGCAGTTACATCCTAGGTAGGACTCCCCAGACCAAATCAGACAATCTACACAAGATGCCGTATAGGTCACTCAAATCTAACTCATAGATTTCTATTAACAAGTGATGAAGTACCGACTTGCCAAGCCTGCAACGTCTCACTAACAATAAAACACATCCTCACTGACTGCCCGGCTTTCAACCATATCAGACAATCATATTATCGAGAAAAGAACATGAAAGAACTTTTTGAAAAGAACTCACCAGAGAAAATCTTGGGCTTCCTAATACACATAAACTTGAAACACCGACTTTAGTCTCTCTTTAGAACTGCTGACCAACCTCCGATTGACTGGACCTTTGTTACCAAGCGTATGCTACAAATAGCCAAATATGTGCTGAAGTGGCAGTAAAACTTCGATAACCTAACCTAACCTAGGTAGGACTGTGATGTGTTTGCAGTAGTAGCAGGTTACCCAGCCTCTTTACTGGAGTAAGGAGCTTGTCAGAACCTTGACTGCTGGGGGCAGCCTTAAAGAACCAGCCTTGTGACCGAAAGGTCACCGGTTTGATCCCCACAACCATGACACGACCGAAGTTCCATTGAACAAGTCAAGTAACCACCAGGGCTGCCCACCCATCCGGGCTAGTGTGCTCACGCCACGTGTGTGTGTGTATGTGTGTGTTTCACTGCATGGATGGGTTAAATGCGGAGGACAAATTCCTCTGCGTGCAAGAACAGTAGGTTAATACTTCACTTTCACTTCCACTTCCACTTTACCTGTAAATCCCTGCCACTGTAACAGCTAACAGCAATCTATATGAATGCCTGGGTTTGTGTGAGACAAACTGAAATAATATCCAGAGGTGTTTCACGCATTCAGCTTGTGTTTACTGATTCACAAGTCCATATAATGTACACCAAGAGATTTTTTTTTTTTTTTTTTTAAGATTTTCTTGGAGATGTTGCGAGTAAATACCATTAACACCTTGTTTGTCTTATAGGATTCTCCCCTGTTTGAGCTCCTGAGACAGTGTCGTGAGGAGGGCCCCGGAGAGCAAGCAGAGCCTCCTGCAACACTGAACCAGCCTCTACAGCACAACCACACTGCAGCTGATCTGTGAGTCAACCACTAAAAGTGGGCCAACCATGCAAAACTAAAACTGTTTTACCATAGCAAGAGTTGCTTCCTCTCACGTTGACGTTATGTTCAAGCTTAAATTGCAACAATGAAGTGAGATTCACCTGACTGAACTTCCCAGAAACACATACCCCGAGGTAGCTGAAACCCATCAGGCACCCACATGTCTGCCTCTGGCACGCACAACACAGATCTGTCATCGTTTAGCTTTAAAGTGTGAAGGTTTCTGATCACTCTTATGAATCATATATATATATAAAAACCTGGTTTGATATAAATCAGGTGGGATGTGTGTGTGTGTACAGTACTGTGTATAAACGTTTTAGGCAAGTGTGGAAAATGCTGTAAACTAAGAATGCTTTCAAACATACAAATAATAATTGTTTAGTTTTTATCAATTTACAAAATGCAAAGTAAGTGAACCAAGCAAAATCTAAATCCTATTAATATTTGGTGTTACTACCCTTTGCCTTCAAACCAGCATAAATTCTTTTAAGTACACTTGCACAAAGTCAGGGATTTTGTAGGATTATAGTCAGGTGTATGATCAACCAAATATACCAAACAGGTACAGTTATTAACTGAAACATAAACAGCTGTGTAGGAGCTTAAAACAGGGTGAGGAAAACGTAGGAACGGGGGTGCAGAAAAATGGCAGCCGGTGCTCTGGACTGATGAGTCAAAATGTGATATTTGGCTGTAGCAGAAGGCAGTTGTCTGCTGAAGGGCTGGAGAGCGGTAGGACAGAAGGACAACGACCCCAAACATACAGACAAAGTCATCTTCAGCGTCAAGAAGAACAAGAAGTCCTTGAAGTGATGGTATGACCCCCACAGAGTCATGATCTCAACAGCATAGAGTCTGTCTGGGATTACATGAAAAGACAGAAGAATTTGAGGAAGCCAACATCCACAGAAGAGCTGTGGTTAGTTCTCCAAGATGTTTGGAACAACCTACCAGCCGAGTTCCTTCAAAAACTGTGTACAAGTGTACCTAGAAGAATTGATGCTGTTTTGAAGGCAAAGGGTGCTCACACTAAATATTGATCTGATTTAGATTAACACTTCTATTTTTGAAAGCATTCTTGCTTTACAAGATTTTTTCACACCTTTTTGTCCAGTACAGTATATATATATATATTTATTTATTTATGCTCTAGAATGGTTGTTTTTGCACAAATGGGAAAGATGCAAAGTTGACATCGTAGCCTCATAGTTTGCCAGCTGTGGCTTTTTCTACATTGATTGTGGGCTTCTTGTTTCTTTTAGATTAAACTGATACCTAAATGATGCTTCCTGCCTTGAAAACACAGATAGGGATTGCTAGATCTGGAACATTAGATGCTAGTTGGGTGATTTTTCCTGCCCTGATTCTGCTCATCAGTTAATTTCTGGGAATCGTGTTAGAGAAGGGAAATCACCAGCCACCACTGTGAATACTGACCATGCTCCAAAATCTGGTCTCTTATAACAGCAAAGGGAAACTAAATCTGGGGAAGAATGTTCGGAAAGCACATATGGATGTAATGGTCAGGTGGCCATGAACCTCTGTCTGTATAGTGTAAAAGTCGTCTTATTTTGTTGTGTAGGGATATCACTGGGACATTTTTTCAATTCCCTTAAGGAAATTTGTTCATTTTCTTAGCAAAAACAAAATTTCCGGTGTGTGTTATATCCTGCTTTGTCTCTGTCAGATATCTGTCTCCTGTGCGTCCGAGTCGTCGGGTTGCAGCAGCAGCAGAGGCAGATGTTCCAGCCGTCCCCGTGTCTCAGCCCCCTGCCCCAGGCACCAAACAGCACCGCTCCAACTCCCTCAGCCTCTTCTACAAGAAACGTACGTCACGTCTTATCTTTTAAGAGGAGCTGATCTAGCGATAATCGTTGATGTAAATAATGCACTTAAATTGTTCCATGGACATGCCCCTTAGAGCAGAACTCTAAGTTCCATACTTTGCTGTAATTTTCTACTTTTGTACATTTCTACGCATTTGTTGACCACAAGCTGGTGCAGCTTTATAGCCTTTTTAATTCTAATGAAAACATGCCATAATACAGACACTCAGCCACATTAAATGTGGCCATTGCAAACTAAATAAAACCATCAATGTGAAATATATGAATAGGTTGCACCATTTCAGAGTTCTTCCTCAACACCTTTACCGGCTTTTATTAATTGTGCTTCTGTTGCTCTTTTTTGTGTAGTGTATAGAATGGCCTACCTGCGACTGAAAATGCTTTTCTCTCGTCTACTGACCGCTCACCCTGACCTGGAGGCCATCATATGGACTCTGCTCCAGCACACACTCGAGAAGGAGTACGAGCTAATGAAGGACAGACACCTGGACCAGGTATTAACCAGTGTTCATATTCTTTTTCCTCCAGTCGCTGCTTACAGTCACAGCAGCTAAGATGCTTTTCATCATTCGGGGTGAAAAATCAAATAACAAGACTGCTTTTATATGCTGTAGGCACTTTTGAAATGAATGTGATGAAACATCTATGAACAATGGGTGATGTATTTTAACTTTTTAATGTATGTTTTGGTTGTCTCTTCTCATGAGCTTCTCCTGCACAGTGCTCTGATCTCTCGTGTTCAGTGTTAGGATCTCCGAGCTCATTAGCCATCATAAACATTGCTAAAGATTGAAAGGAACAATAGAGAACAAAGACGTTGTAGCTCTTTTTAGGTTGCTATATTTTTGTATATTATTGTTACATCAGTTTAATGTCAACGGAGATGACAGAGGAGACGGATCTGCCCAACACGCACGCATTCTCCTATGTACTTTTTAAAACATATATATATTTTTTTATATATATTGTTTCTTATTTCCTTTACTTGAACTTGTGAATTCTCATTGTAAACTATTTTTATACTGTTACTCTCTCCCTGATAATTACTTATTCCTCTGGCAATTAATAAAAAAAAAAGCAAACTCCTTCCCTTCCACTGCGGAGGCAGATGTCCGAGTTAAAATCAAATCAGCCAATCACGTAGCGAAGTGATTATACCCATGTTCCCTAGCTCCCTACACACTGTGCAGTTCCCGTAAAATAAAAAAAAATGAAAAGACATCAATCATCTTTAAGCATGACACCTCTGCAAAATAATCTACTTTAATATAAGAGATGAACTTATTTACAGTTCTTACAAGTGTGTCCGAGTGTCTCCGTGTCCGAGTGTCTCCGTGTCCGAGTGTCTCCGTGTCCGAGTGTCTCCGTGTCCG
>JAOUQY010000021.1:14831528-14855510 GCA_028566355.1 Doras micropoeus
TACCTCACAAACTCACTCCCTCACAATCTCACTCCCTCACTCACAAACCCCCTCACTCCCTCACAATTCACTCACAAACTCCCTTACTCCCTCACAACTCACTCACTCTCTCACTCCCTCACAATCTCACTCACTCTCTCACTCCCTCACAAACTCACTCACTCACAATCTCACTCACTCCCTCACAAACTCACTCACTCACTCTCACTCACTCACAACTCACTCACTCTCTCACTCCCTCACAATCTCACTCACTCACAATCTCACTCACTCCCACACAAACTCACTTAAATATTCTGTACAGACACTGCAAGACCAACAAATTATTTACACATTTTTTATTTAATTTCATTTTTTGGCTCTTTAAATGCTTTTCTGTTTAGAAAATGAAGACTGAACTTGAACACATCAAGAACAGATTACTTGTGAGTAGACGCTTTTCTGCCTGAATGAATAACGAAGTTTTCCATCTGTTTGCCATAGTAGATAATCTTATTAACGTTACATTATTCGATTGAAGGAGGCGAGCCAAAAAATCCGAGCAGACACAAAGTTGGATATTAATCTTGAGCGAAGTCGAGTAACCGACATGGTAAGTCAACATCCTGGTTTGTAACGAGCGTAATTTCAGGCTTGTACCTATAATTTTTATACTCCAAATATGAATGAGTTTCTCACGCATCAGTTCACAGAGCAAGAGAAAAAACTGATGGAGGTCAGTTCTGAGTTTCACAAAAAGGTAGGTTGTGATTTAAAAAAAAAAAGCATGGGAAGGTGTGAAGCTGCTCAGATAAAGTAGGAAAATCCAATATTTAGGTTAAAAGGTTTCTTTTTGTAATGTTTAGAATGCTGAAATTGAAACTAATGCGATCGAAACCACCAAGAAAATAGACATCGAAGTGGCTTCGCTGAAAACACTCCTGGAATCGCTGAAGCTTCAGACGATCCGTTATCTCGCAGGTACGCTGAGATTTTCAGTCATTTTGCTGAATTTAGCAAATACTGAATAGATCAATTACAAAATACCAATCATTTTCCACAGCGTGCATCTTCTCCTGTCTGGCAATTTCCCTCGGAGTCTATCGGTTGTGGAAGTAAAAGAAATACCTTTTAAATTGTTACCAGTTTTACCTTTATTTTCTGCTGGCTAAAAGGAATTTGCATATTATTGTAAGCAAAACCTGTTTTTGATTTTTTTTTTTTTTTTAAATAAGAACATGCTCATTTGTAAGTTATTTTCTTTCATGATGTACCATCACTGCCAATGACCACTTAAATATCTGAGTAGTGTGTTTTTGATCCACAGAACATTGTTCATGAATATTTTATCTACTATAACCACTAAGTCCCACTGGTCTGGAATCTTCTGTGAGGCCATCCTTTTAAATAAAAAATATATATCATCATACACTTAGTTCAGTTTCTGGAATTTCTTTCTTGCTTTTTTTCTAAAGTGAAAAGTAACAGATAGGCAAAGACGATACTCATTTTAATGTTTATAATCTGAACACTAAAATATGGCTAGGATACGTCGGATAATTAGGATACGCTGCATAAATTTAGAATAATTGAAATGAATTAAGGCAACAAGCACAAGCTGATTCTATAATGATCCTTGCTATAAAAAGGATAAACAACTGGTATATAAAAATAATTATTTTTTTAATTAGTGTAAATAATTTAAGACTAACAAGGTGAGTAACACGCAAGTCCGATCCGTAAAATAGTCCTCTTTATCCCACATCATTATTCCTGCATTAACTATATTCCTTACCCAACCCAGATTCTGAGCAAAGTTAGTCACATATTGATCAGAGGCTACTAACGCTGATCAGAACAGATTCAGTGGTATCAAATCACTGAAAAATCATATTGTATTGTGTAGAAGTCACAGGTTTACATCCCTACTAATGACATGCTCCGAAAGGTATATTTCATGTAAACAACTTTTAAATTAACATAGTAATTAATGTAGTGTAGTAACTTTTTGGAGCTCATTACAGACATGTAGAAATCCAAATTAAAAGAGGAAAAAAAGACCACATGAGGCTTGCATGATTAATATTATTATTTTATTTAGGATAAACACTTCAAAAAGCACATAAGTAAACACTTTACACACACAGACACTATTTTTTTTTAATGATGATTCACTTTATTGAATATTCCGTAAATCAAGCAAACCCCTTTAAACCTCTGCAAAAAAATGTTTTTTTTCCTTATTAAACTAAACACATTTTATTAATCAGAACCAAAAACATTAGTAAACTCAAATGATTTGACACGTATTTATTTATTTAATTATTTATTTACACGTTTAGGCTGAGGAGGGGGGAAAAAACTCGTTCCAACTTTATCCCTCTGAATTGTAGGACTTTGTAAAGGACTGAAACGGGCCGTTACAGAAGCATCAGCATGTCGTCTGTAAAATTATTCAGTCATTGCTGTTCATTTCTCAAAACGTCTGTACATATGTCTAATCACGGGGAAAAAGAAAATTCTTGGAGGATTTAAACCCAAAGTTTTAGATTCTCAATATTACACAAAGAATACCAAAAATATTTCTTTATTTATAAATTAAATTATTCCCACAATTACCCCCAACATACATCTTTTAAAGTACATCTCACTTGGCATTCACACAGCAAAAAACACCTGAAAACTGCAGGCAGATACAAATACAAAAATGTATTTAAATGTATGCATAGCTGAGGACCCTGCCTCAGAGCCGTCCTGTATAAAAATAGTTCTACAGAAACTCAACTCAAGTAACCACGAGAGAAGGAGGTCTTAAAGCAGCAGAGCGGTTTAAAACGGAATTGCACTAATCGTTTGTGACCCTCCTTCCGACTCATCCTGAACCTCCTGTTTTACCGTTACAGCCTCTGTGTCTCCCTCAGCTGCCTCTTCTTTAATACTGGAGCATGACCCCTCACCTTCTGTCTCTTGTTTTAAGAAAACATTTAAAGGGTTTTCTGTGAGCATCTTATTGGGGGATGGGGTGGAATCCACAAAGGAAGATGTCTACAGTGTTTAAGTAAGAGAAAAAGAAGAAAGAAGTGTTTTTAAAGAGGCTTGAAGCAAGGACACAACATGAAAAACTATTCTTTAATTACAACAGCACTGGTGTTAGGGAATTGAAGGAGTGGTTCAGCAAATATCTCATTCATAACAATTTTCCATTTGGCCTCAATGTAGCCTGAATTAGCCAAGACATGCCTGGTGTCTGCTTCTTAATGCAAGTCCACCGTATCTGTTCCAGAATCATTAATATTTACATAAGCTACCTGATCAGAAAAGAGCAAGTTTAAAGTGTAAGTGTATTCTCATCCATAAACTTGCAGTATATCACCTTTAAACAGGGATCTAGTGTAAAGACAACCACAGATTTGTAAATTTAAACTGCTCTACAGCAAGTCAAATAGTCAAACTCAATCACTCGATTTTAGTTCTTGTTACTAGTTGTATGCTTCATGAACCAAGAAAATATATTTCCAACAAGAAGGAAGCTATTGAAGAAAATCTGTATATAGACATCTGACCTTGCTGTGACCTTGACCCTGTTTGGGCTCAGTAATAATTCCATATAAACTTGACAAACATTCAGACACAAACTAATGGCAGAGGCATAAAAAAACTTATGTCTGAGATAACTTTAGATAATTAGCTAAGCCATAACATAAGAGAACTTAGCTCCATGGTGGAGCTTTGTCCTTGTTTATAGAGGACTGTCCCACAGTGTCCTTAACCACATCAGCATGTCTGATACAGAACTGAAGAATGCATGTGGTTAGAGGCATGTGGACTTATTACCCTTCAGCTACATTTGTCTAAGAGAACCAGACACCAAACATGCCTTCACTGAATGACCACATTTGGGGTAAGACATGATGCACCGAGACTAGTGCTGGGCGATATGATAATATAATAACAATATTATGATAAATTATGTCAATACATTTTAGAACTTGTTTTTTAAAGAGCATTTACAAACTTTCAAAATAAATTACATACAATAAGTTACATATATTTTATTTATCTATATTGTATAAGAATGTAAAGAAACGTGCAAATATATAAATTTTTCCTTTCTGCAAAAGTGTAAAATTGACAGCCCCACACAGCTTAAACATTTAACTATGTGACTTAAATTCAACTCGTGTTTCTGTCAATCATATCACTACCAGTGTCCAAAGTCTGAACACAATTTATCCCCATGTTCCAGAGGTTTTAGCTCTTTTAGCTTTGGTCTTGGTGGTAATTTTCATATCGGTCAAACCCTCATATGAACACGTCACTGTAATGTAAAGCTTACGTATCAAATCTTGAGATCCAACACTTACTTTTGTGTAGTCTTCATAACACATTGGATGATATGTCTGAAAGAAAAGAATGAATCATGAGTCTGCTGTCTGCACTCGTCACTGGACAGAACCTGATAATGAATGATGCTTCAAATGTTGTACCTTCTCGTCAACTCTGATGGCGTTCTTCAGGTGCCATTCCTCCTCGTCTTCCTCCCAGTACATCTCAAACTGCTCTTGGCAAATCTCACAGGACTAGGGACAGACAGAAGTAGAACATATTTAAACATGTTATTATTTTAAGTATTTAAAGGATTTTGCAGACCTGAAATAAAATTATTATAATGCATTCCTTTTCTTACTGTTATTAGTGCTTTGATGGTGATTTATTAGCAAACTTATATTTTGGTGCATATCTTGTATCAAAAAAAAATCTCTCTTCAAGTATCATGATGTAATATTTTAGTCATACAGCCCACACTTAAACTGCACCATGACCAACCTTACTGTTTGCATTTAAGATACACTAATCTGATACTGATCATAGGTATCAGACTGGTTTCCCTGAACCACTCAATTGGTATTTGATTAGAATTGCCGTATTTTCTGATCAACCGAGTAACTGTATGTTCTCTAAACTGTGCAATGCTGACTATGCTTTTTTCCTTTTTATGCTTAACATGCTTGCTTACTTCATGAACGACATCTGCAGCAGCCTTCACACTCTGAAATTCTCTCTCTTTGGCTGCTTCCTGGTTTTTCTGTACAACCTCCTCATGTACTTTTTCAAAGAACTGGCTCTTTGCCCGCTCCTCAAGATCTGCGATTTCTTCAAATTCAATCCAGTCCTAAAAAAAAAAAAAACACAACAGAGCAATGTGCTTTAAGTAATTTGTCAATAAGGTTAGATCCAATGAACATGCCTTTAGAAATTAAACTGTGCTACTGCAGAAAAAGCACACTGGTGAATATAATTTCTGTGTGGGATCTTAAAAATATGAATGGATGCCTTAATGGCGAAAATAAATAAAATGCTTTTTGGGCTTACTGTGAGACTGTAGTACCACCGCCTGTGTGTTATTTTCCTGCTGATATCCTTCTCTGAGCGGTTTTGTCTGTAGTGCCAATCCAAGTGATCGGCGTAAATATCAGTCTGAGATGCAGTAAAGCGCATCCCACAGGAGTAGCACTGGATTCCAGTGTACAGTTTGGTGATGACACTTTCATGCCTCCTGTTAAGTGACAAAGAGCCAACAGTTTATAAACTGTAGGATTAATCGTAAACGTAAAGACTAACTGGCAAACACATACTGTTTCATGTCATCTACAACAAAGCTGGTCAAATCAGGGAGAGTATCATCATCATCCTGTTCCTCCTCCTCTGGTTCCTCTTCTTCTGGTACACTCTGAGACTGAGTCCCAGCTGTGGACTCTGAAATGCACACAGAACATGTACAAAATAATCTGACAAATACAAGAGAATTGGGAATTGTTTTAGAAATTAAATGGTTTGATTACAAACAAAAATAAGTTTAAGATAATAATAATGAGGGTCAATAAATCGGTTCTTTTTTGTATTTACACACACACACAGCTTAGAGTTAAGGCAGGTGTATGTTGATTGTTGTCTCAGCTTCTTTAGCATCCTGGATGTTTTTTTTGCAAATAAAAATATTTTACAAATAATGTAATATGAAAGACTACTTTAAGCCAACCATATGAAGCTGCTACCAACCACTAAAATGTCATAATGCTCCAAGAAGGGGGTAAAAAGGTGCTTACCATTGCTCGAGTCTGTTTGTGTTGGTTTAATTATTCCAAAGTCTATCAGTTTAGCCATCAGATCATTAACGTCCATTTGGCCCAGATGACTCTCGGGTTGTCCAAACTGGGAAGCTAACATATAAACACACAATTCATAAGTATACCTTGTGGAAGATCACTTATAGAATATATAGAAGACCCAAAAACTGCTCAAAAATCTTACATGGTTGGTTGAAAGGTGCAGGGTTTGGTTGTCCAAAGTTCTGAACTGGAGCAGGCATAAGAGACATCTAAAAACAAATGAGGAAAATATAATCAGGTTTTATCACTAGCCTTCAAAGATATCCTCATTCAAAATGAAACTGATCAGACAGCTATAATGTTTGGTACTCACAGACTGAGCGTGGTTTGCAGGAGCATTACCAGGAAATGGAGCAACAAGGTTGTATGAATTCTGAAATCCTGAAGGTGTGGGTTCAGGTACATTAAAGTTGGACCCTTGTGAGACATTTTGTTGCACGTGAAATGGTGGGCCATCAAATGCATTTGGTGCTCCCATGTTAAAATTGTGTGGTGGGACACCAGGATTTAACATTGGACCCTGATTCTGAGGCTGATCGATCATCATCTGTCCTTGTGGTCTGAATGAGTTTTGCACATTTGGAGGTGCACGGTATCGTGGAGGACCCTGTGGTACAGAGTCAAATCTTGGCATTCCAGAAGGATTTCCTTCAAATCTCATTGGTGCTGGCTGTGCTGGGTTGTCAAAGCGCATCATGCCCGACTGATTTCCTGGCCCTTCAAGTCTCCTTGATCCGTCGTAATTTACCATCCCAGAAGGATACCTCATAGGGCCTTCAAATCCTCCAGGAGGGCCTTGTGCTATATGGGGGTTATCAAACCTTGCGGGGCCATCAAATCTATTTGACTGAATTGGACTGCTGTACCGCATGGGTCCTTGGCCATCAAATCGTCCAGGACCTTGATGTCCCATTGGTCCATCAAAACGCCCAGATCCTGGCCCTTCAAAACGGCCATGAGGCTCTGTATACCTCATAGGTCCATGTGGAACTGACTGGTCATATCTTCCAGGCCCTTTGAGCAATGGGGGTCTTTCAAACCTATGTGGTCCAGGACCGTCATATCTGCCATGTCCCTCAAACCTGGGTGGGCCATGAGAGCCAGGACCATCAAATCTCACTGGACCTGCATTTCCCTCAAATCTCCCTGGAGGATGGGGTCTGGATGGACCCTCTGATCGTGGCTGCCCCATGGGGCCATGTGTTCCTTCTAACTGAGAATGGGAACTTATGTGGCCATCATGTGTGCCATCATGTCTCGGCATATTTATCCGCGTGCTAGACAATTCAGAAGCGTGAGGTGGTGTTTGGCCAGGAGATTCATTAAGATTTTGAGTACCTCTCCCTGGTCCAGGCATCATTTCGTGCCTTAAAGGAGCATCTAAACTTAGTGGCGCATCATTGTCCAGACATGTATCAGAGTGAACACTGTTAGGACTTTCGAACCTGGGACTGATATCTCCCTCCTCAAGTTGATCCATATCCATGGACTGTGCCGATCCTTCAAATGGCAGACTGGACGCTTTCCCGCCGTTTCCATCACAACCAACTGGACTTGGGGAATTTCTGAAAGGGGGTCCTGTTCGAGATGGTGGTCTGTCATTTCTTCTAGGGTCATCAGGCCCTGGGAATAGTTTAAAGCCTTCACTGCCCTTTTTGAGTTCATCTGAGGTGAACTGATTATCATGGTCTTGAGGCCTATGCTGTTGCATGTTCTCTCTCAATGGTGAGTTCTGGTGAATCGTAAGGGCTAGAAAACATAGTTAAATGTTAATAAGTGAACACAAGTTTTCATCCCACTTGTATGGTGTTTACTAAGCCTTTCCTACAGCAGTCAAGCTCAACCCTAATCCGTCATACTCCAAATAATCAGACCTCTAGATTATCCAAATCAGCTATAAAGTTTAGGGCTATAACCAAATGCTAGAAACAAAGTTCTGAATACCTGCATGAACAGGGTTGTTAATCATTGCCCTAGAAGTCACATGTACAACTCAAAGTTTTACAAACATCCAGTTCAAGATGCAAAATCATTCAAATGCATTTTATTTTGGTTTAATTAAAACACAAACAAAATCTAAGGATAATGACCAAGCATAGGGATTTTTTTGGCAAAACAGCAAAATCATTACATATAAATGACTAATTCACACTACCCATAACTGTGTTCTACCTGAATACTATGTATCGTACCTGGGCGTTGCAGCTGCGTTCTTTTCAGCTTCGATTTGTGCTCAAAGTAAGTGAGCTCAGCATCAGACATATGTCCCTGAGTCTTCTTTCTCTGGCTTGCACCATCATCATTTGGTCCCTCCCAAGAATCTGAGCGCTGTCTTTCTTCTTGATACTGAAATATTTGCTTGATTTGATGGGCAAAGTTAAGGAATTGTTCCTGGGTTAGCTCTCCATCCACCAAACGCTGGCTAGCCTAGAAGACAGTATGACATTCAGAATTTGTTGCTGGATCACTATTGTGAACTAGTACAAAAATGTTTTAAACTGGATCAGGAATCCTGTGAAAAGATTTTAACAAATGGTTATAGATGTGCAGCTGGAGACCGCTCTGGAGACTGTATCTATGATCAGATTTAATACTGACTGGCATTAGAGAGAAAGTACAAGCATCTGTGGCCACCCACAACATTCAAGGGCACAGAAATTATTAAACAAAAAAAGCAATTTTGTCTAGTAATGTAGGTAGCCATGGAGCTGAGTGCATTTACTGTCACAGCAGAAAGGAATGGCAAAAAACTAAGTAATAATGCTACACGCAACTCAATATGACAAAACAAAAAACATAGAACTGGGAAATATGTCAATAACCTAATATAAAGCAACTTTTCTAATAGGGCACTTTCTTAAAATCCTTTTATGTGAAGGTTTCAGTTATACCTTTCGTAAAATATCTCTCTTGCTTGCAGAATTAAGCACATCAGGAATCTGCAAGTTGTCGTCAACACTCAGGCGGTGCTGTTTCGGTGTCCGTGGCGTTGGAGGTCTTTGATAACTGTTCCACGCTTTATGCCTTTGCGGCCCAGGTTTGCCATGTGGGAGATCTTGGTCAGGTTGTTTAAGACTGTAAACAAAGAATACAAATAAAATCCTACTTCAGTTATGCCGTTACAAATATACACATGCATATTCCATGTAAGTTCATGACCAAAAAAAAAAAAACACATAGAAAGCTACGTACATTTTATTTTCTTCCCATCCACTTCTCCATCTCTTGGTGTCTTTTGCACTTTTATGCTCGACAGGTGTCGGCCTCTGTAGCTGCACATCCCTGTGCTCAGGATTCCTATCTTCCAGTGGTCTTTTTAACCGCCTCAGCTCAGAAACGTTCTTCTTCGGTGTACTCCGATCCTCCCTGACACTCGCTTGTTGGTTATCGCCTTCGTTATGTTTGCTTAACTGCCTAACCTTTCCAGATTTTGGTGGGGTGATGCTTCTCGTTCTTCTCTTTGGGGACCGCCTCTCTTTTCGTTTAGGAGAGTGCTGAGGCGGAGAACGAGATCTAGATCGAGACCTTTTCCTGATGTTTGTTTTACTGATTTTAATATCTTGTTTTTGAAAAGTATCAAATCGGTCATGCTTATTCAGAGACCCATTTGCTAGCTTGACTCTAGAGTTACTGGATCTCTGTGGCTCGGTGGCTTTGCCAAGGTCTTCCCGTTCTTTCCTCTCAGTGCTTCTTCTCTTTTCTTTCACGTCTTCCTCTTTCAGATCTGTTTTCTCATGCACCTGCTTTCGCAACCTTGGGTCCTTTTTATTAACATCTAATGCCTTTGTGTGCTCAGGCTCAGAATCTTTACTTTTATGAAGCACTCCTTTACTTAATGGTGAAACTGATTTGGATTTCACTTTTTCATCAGTTGCAGAGGTATCTTTTTTGGGTATTCTCATTGGCTTACTTGGCCTTTCTGGAGGTACAGGTACTCTCTTTTCGGGTGCACTGACAACAGGTGGTGTAGTGTGGCTCTCCTTCCTGAATATCCCTTGTTCCTTTGTATTTACAGATGGGGCAGAAGCTCTGTTTAATCTAGGATCTCTGTTTGATGGCTTGTCTGCCTGTGGCAGAGGCCATGACTTGTGTTGTGTAGGAGCTGGTTGACTCACAGCTGGTGGATCAAACTGGACCGGAGCACTGTGGGGTGGGTGGTTTGTACTGGCCGCCTTGAGGAGAAAGAAAATACTTCAATGTAGATTTAAAACCTTTTGCATTTCAATTCCCCTTTATAAAACCTAACGTTTTCCCCATTAGCATACTGGAATATTTTCCGAAGTACAGAAATTAAAATTTCACGAGTCAACACAAGGCTTACCAGTTGCGCTTTTGTTTGTTCAAGTTCAAGCTCTATCTTCTTCTGCTGAAGTTCTAACAACTGTTTTTGCTTAGCAAGCAACTGCTGCCTTATTATTTGTTCCTCTGCCAAGTTCTTCTCACTGACTGTGGGAGGAGGTTGAGCTAGTTCTTCAGTCTACACAAAAAGAAAGACATTGTAATTAACTGTTTTTCTTAACTGCAGCGAGAATTTCATCACCGAGGTACTGTTTACTCATTCTATATGCTTACCGGTTTTAAAAATTTGGGGTTGACATGAATGCTGGCATTCACATTTGGTGGTAAAGGCTTAATGGGCCAAGCAGGATCTACTGAATTCACACGAACATCCAATGCATACAGCTTCTTCAAGGGGAAAATTTCGTCCCAGGTGGAACGCAATTTGAAGAGACATTTTCTAGTGTTTTCATCCACCTAAAGCAAGGTAGAAGAAAGGAATACTCTGGCATCCATTTCTTTGGTACAAAAACACATGAATAACTTCCTAAATTGAGTACAGCAGTAAGAAATTAGTAAATCTATGACCACCACAGGTTATGGAAATAAATCGGTACGGCATACAAATATCTACACGTGAATAAATAGAAGCAGATGTTTAACACTCAGCAACATCATAAGAAGAAATAAGTGGAAAATTAAGTACCTTCTCAAACACACATATAAAGGAAGTGATTAGGTTTTTAGTAAACACTTCGAGGTACTGTCCTCCAACATTCTTCACTATGGAATCCACTAAGTACAAAACAGGAAGCTTCTCAGCAGGAGGCGCCTACAGCGATAGAAAACTCACAAGTTTAGTACACAACATGACAAATGTGCAGTTACAGAGTGATATTAACTTGTCCTTTGTTGTTTTTTTAAGGGGGTAAAAAGTGGGGGTTGGTGGGGGTGGCAAAAAAGTCGTCCGCACACCCAAAAAAAGTACATTTAAAAAACAATACATCTCCATTTTCTTCAGATTGTTCCAGCTCTTGGTTTAAAAAAAAAAAAAAAGGGGAAAAAAGGGAAAAACAACACTTGCAGGTACACATGACAACTGAAATCACCATGTGTATTCTAAAAACAGGAAGATAAAAAGAAAAAAAAAAGCTGTATTCCACTTCAGAAGAGGGGAAAAAAGCTCCAATGATGAATCTTCAGTGCAGGTATCCCAGGGCAAAAAAATATGCAGGAAGTCCATATTTTTATTAGTTTTTTTCCCCACACCAGTCACCATTTGAGAAACACATTTTGGAAGTGTTGCTTTTTAAGGAATGTCTTTTATGAAAAAAGGGATACATAAAGTCTTATTTTATTTTGTTTTTGCAACTGCCTTCACTTAAACATACCATATTCACCTTTTAAGACATCAAATGCAAGATTAAACGTCGACTGCAAAAAAAAAAAGAAAAAAAAGTCCATTGCACTTTTAACCAAAAGCTTGTTTGGAGTCTGTCCTTTAAATTGTAGGATTTGTATAAGAATTTTTGCCCCTCTTCCCAGGGCGACATCAATGACAAGGATATGGATATTTTAAGGATAATTAACATTTGGTCAATTTATGAAGTTACTAGGCAAAGACGCTGTGCACATCTGAAGCAGTGTCTGATTGAAAGACCATTTCTCCCAAACAAACTCAAAAGAACAGGAAGATGTTCCCACAAAAAAATTACACTGGTAAAGAAAGACAAAAGCACATTTCATATCGTTTATTGTCACATTTGTTTAGCATTTATTAACAATGAGAAAAAAATCAATAGAGCAAAATGTACTCAGCATTCTAAACACGCCATGAACCCTTTATTAGTTAGCAGATACAAAAAGAGAAAGGAGCGAGACTTCACCTTGGACCACCAAGGTTACGACCACAGGACTATTAGAATCACAGCGATTGACAGCCGTAGTTTACAAGTAGTGCAGGCTTTTATTGATCTGGACATGGCTTACAAATGTATTTAACTCTCACACTTCTGCTCATCTCTATCCAGTGCAGTGGCCAATATCACTAACGTAACTGCGACTAATACACTGGAAAAGCCTAATCCGGATTACCATCCTTCTATAACAGTGATTCAATGCACCACATGGCCACTGTAATTAAGAGAAGACAGAACGGCGGGCTTTCTGTGATGGCCTAGCAAGTTACTCTACCCATCTGTTAACATTAAGACTGGTTAGTCACTTTTCCTGCAGACAATACGAACATATAAAGCCGGCTAATTAGATTAGGGAGGGACTCAAGTGGGAACTCAACAATATTAGAACCACCTTTAAAATAAAAATGAGGCTCTATTTGTCATCCTTTATAATTTATTTTATAAATCAAGAATATTTTCCCCTTAAGTATGCACAATAACTGCTATTAAAAGAATTTTATCCATCATAATAGGGGTTAAAATACTTTTTGTAGCCAGAGATGTTGTTAAGTGTAAAAGAAATTCCATATGGACCCTCAGGACACTTTAGGGCCAAAGCTGACACTGAGATCAGATATCAATATCAATACACACCCTTCAGTGTCTCAGCCACATGGTGTGTCTCAGCATAAAGCAACATTTCTAATCAAACACTGAGTTCTACTGTATTTATTATTTTTTGAGTTTTTTAAGGCCAGGTGTAACTCTACTGAACTAACTGTTCGTTAACGGATATTTGACGTAAAACAAATATTTTTGTTCCTCAGCTTAAAGTAGAGAATTTAAGAGATCATCATGATCATCATCATCATACTGATTAGTGCGTAATTTAGAAAACAGAGCGTGTTAATTCGTTAGTTAAGCTAATTTAATTTATTTAATTAATTATCATATTAACTCCATGTTTAACACACTAACAGAAAGTTTAACGTCTATGACTACAGTGTAAAACGTAACTGATTATCACTTTTTGTGCGATCTGAGTCGTTAAAGCTAAACACACCTTAGCTAAGCTAGCTTCAAGCTAACGAGCCTGGTTATCTCACATGAACGAGGCGACACAAATAAAGCTAAATGGACGTTTAAAATTAGGTTCTCACATAGATAAAGTTGTAAATATCTAAAAATCAAAGCTAAATAAACGTTATGTTTAATCATTGTACAAAAGTTACATGTACAAACTGTTCTAGTATTTTGCCGCCGCGGTAAAGGCCTGAACACGCTTTAGCTGACTCTGCACATGCGCGTGCTGTTGTATTCAACGAGGACAATATGGCTACGTGACAAAACAAAAAAAGCTCTTTTCATAAAAACCTTGGTAATTTGTGCTTCAATTATAGCGACGATATCCTCGGTGAACTGCAGATTCTCTTCCGCGAGGATGGTCAGCATGTTGATGTGCGGTTTGCTGTTGAAAGTCAAATCTTCCAGAGACGACTGATACTCTCGGCAGGCGTCTTCTCTCGCCGCTTCGGCCGACATCTTCGAGTCGTGTTTCTAAACTAAAGCAGTTTCGACCGAATTTCGGATAAAATACAAGCACAAAATTCGACACAGTCCATTTACATATTCTTCATCCTTTTCTTTTGTTGTTCAAAAGCCGTTTCTTATACAATACCGCTCGCGTTTTCCTCTTCGCCTTCACCTCGGTATCACACGGTAGAAAATGTCCGTCCTCCTTCAACAGTTGTCTGCGTCACACGAAACGGTTTATAACACGCCTTACGTCACTGCGTTCTGATTGGCTATTCTCCTTAGACTTCCGGTTTGCGTTTGCAACAAGCAACCAATCAGCGTCGTGTCCTCGCAGCACAAAACAGGCTTGCACACGGTACACCGCTGAGTAACACCTGACCTTTGTTTTTCACCCTGTTCATACACGGTAAACACCCAGAGCGTCTGCTGTCATCTCTAATTTGGCTTTACCAATAGGCAGCTCAGTTTTAGACTTATATCCATTCAGAGTATATGAAAACAAGAGCATTTTGTACTACAATAACACGGTCAAATAAAATGAATATAGGATACCAAGGTACAGAGACAACACACTCTCCTACATGCATGCAGTTATCTAATCATGTGGCAGCAGCACAATGCATAAACTCATGCAGATATGGGGCAAGAGCTTCAGTTAATGTTCACATCAAACATCAGAAGGAAGAAAAGGTGTGATTTCTGTGGCTTTGATCGCTACGTGTTTGCTGGTACCAGATGGGCTGTTCGGTCTTTAATAAACTGGGAATTTTACATGCAAAAGTTTACACAGAATGGTGCACAAAACAAAAAACAGTGCATGGGTGACAGTTCTGTGGGTACCTTGTTGATAAGAGAGGTCAGAGAAAAATAGCCAGATTTGAGCTGAAGGATGTAGTACTCTTTATAATGTCTTTATAATTTCTAACTGTGGTGAGCAGAAAAGCTTCTCAGCATACACAAAACATTTAACCTTGAGGTATGTGAGCTACAATAAAAGAAGACCACACTGGTTTCTACTCATATCAGCTAAAAATGGGAATCTGAGGTTATCATGGGCACATACCCCCACCCCAAAACTGGACAATTAAAGATTAGAAAAAAAATCACCTGGTCTTTTTCCAGTCTTCAACAATCCAGTCTCTAAATCGTATATGAGTAACTTTATCTTTACTGTCAGCTCAGGTCAGTCTGGTTATTCTCCTCTGATTTCCTTCATCAGCAAGTTGTTTCAGCCTGCAAACCCTCAACTCACCATTCTGTGTCTACTGTAGAGACTGCTGTGGGTGAAAATTCCAGGAGATCAGCAATTTCTGAAAAACTCAAACCAGCCCATCTGGTAGCAACAACCATGCCACCGTTAAAGTTACAGAGATTACACTTTGTCCCCATTCTGATGTTTGATGCCAACATTAACTGAAGCTCTTAAGCTGTACCTGTATGAGTTTATGCATCATGCTGCTGCCACATGATTGGCTGATTGGAGAACTGCATGACCTTCCAGGTGGACAGGTGTTTGTAATAAAGTGGATTGGGACTGTATATAATTCATATCATACAGACATAAAAACACCATATGCAAAGGAGACAAAGAAGACAAATGTACATATGTGGGGAAATGATATGTCTGAAATAGCATCTAATATGAATAGTATGATTTATGCAGCATGATATAAAAGTAGTGCAGGTATGTGGATGTGGATGATTATGCCCACTAAGATTTCACACACTTAATAAGTATAATTTGGTTTTACAAGAGACATTTAATCCCAGTACGCCCATTTCACAAACCTACTGGATAAACATAATTATATCACTTAAGGTTATCTACATGTTATACCACAACACTCTTGAATGCTCAGTTGCGATGGGTCAGGTGTTGATAAATTTTCTAGAACAGCAAAAACTCCAATTTTTATTTTCTACAAAAAAAGGGAGTGGGAGCATTTTGGGACATGTTGTTAAAGGAAACAAATCAACATCATTGCCCATTGGGAAGTGTTTTATACCTTACTCACACCCATCCACTAGTTTTATACACCAAGTCATATTAGATGTGCTGTAGACTCCTTATTCCCTAATATTTAGCCTACTAATATTTAGAACGTAACTGACTGCTCTGCAATATGTACTGAGATTTTTAATAGAAACCATTTTTTTAGCCATGGTATTTTAATGTCATCTGGACTAAATTATTGGCAACAACTATAAGACCAATAATCAAGTATACTCTCACCAGTGTGATCAAGGAATTTTAATATTTTCCAAAAATGTATATGACTTTAATTAGATGTCTAGATTCATATTCATAATAAACATGATGTGGATTTACATATATTTGGGGGCTGAATAAAGGCATTATGTCCATGAGGGGTTCACTGGGTGCTCATTAAGTGGAATATAATTGTGACACTATTACTCAAGAGGAGATCTTTCCTTTTCTCCTGGGGAAACTGCAATATTAGAATCCCTTAACTGATAATGGTGACATTTCTAAGACAACAGAACTGCTTTTTCTCCATAGCAAGGCATCAGAGAATCCATTAAACAGAATTATTTTTTATTTTTTGGTTGCTTGGTCACAGCATTGTATTCACATGGCTTTTCTTGGTTGTCAAGCAACTGGCAAAAAATATTTCCATACAATTGTCCTTTTGGAAGACAGCATGATTATGAAATTTTAGCTTCCCTGTAGTCATAACCACATTTCACCTTTGTCTCAAGCCTATGAGGACATACCAATGAGGTACTCAGATGATCACATCTGCTACTGAACCTCAGCCAAAATGCAATCATCTCCCCACTTCTAACATTTCTGGCCTGTTGAAACATTGTCCTAGGTATAATCATATAAAGGTATGTTTCCTGACCTGCCCTGTTCACCAAACTCTGTGAATGCTTTCAGTGTAATGTGCCACTTATGTTTCAAAATACATCACCAAGCCGTAATTATATGGTGGCTCAAAAAATGGCTCATCCCGTTTTGTTTTGCAAGGATGTCTCCTGCCGCATTGCACCAAGCTAGTAGCCTGCATGCTGGGACTTGGAATAAACCGTGAGTGGCACTTGCCAACTTTTTAGCAGCACTTGACCATGATGCCAGAGGAAAATGAAACAGACACTTTTCTTAAGCCTGATTTAAAAGAACCTTTATGGTACGGAAATATATTTTTATTATCAAAATCTGCATTAGATCAATTATTAACATTATTAACATTTATGCAATATACAAAATCGATTTTCCTTTTCACAAGGCTATGTGTAGTGCCTTCTACTTAAATTCATATGTTGCATACGTACTTTAATTTAAATATTTTACATGAATAAACTTGACTTCAATATCCCCCCGTTATCATTACACATATGTAGTGCTGGATTACTTGCTATTTGATAAGGCTTGCATTCCATTACCATGTCCGGTTCTACAAAACCGCATGATTTTTAACACGAGACTAATCTTGGTGGCATAATAACCAACGGATCAGGTTTTGCTTCTGTCAAGCTGATATTCTCTCCAAATAAATGGCAAATCAGAAATCATGATTAATGATGTTTAGAAATCTGGTCACCTAATAAAAATGAAACATACTTAATTATTATCCAACTTCTTTTTTTAAATGTTATTGGAGACCCTAGCACTCATGGATATGTCATAGGTAAATAAAAATCATATCACAATTCCTGAATATATATTTTCACTATACGCCAAATGTGTAACAATATTTAGTTAACAAAGTGGCAACAAAGCAGTAGAGGTGCATTTATGGCATTAAAAAAAAACATTTTCTGTTAAGAAATGAACATGACATAAAGCATTCATAACATTGTTACAACCTCAGTAACTAGAGAAATGTTAGAAATAAAAAATGTATTTTCATACAACTCACAAACTCTTTTCAACATTATTTACTCATGTATGAATTTACAAGCTCAAATCATACAAACTGAAAGGAGCATCGATTACATTTCAGTTACATAAAATAAGTGTTACATTTTTCAATTCAACAAGCTTTATTGGTGTTACATACATCTTTTGAAATCATATGTAGTACTCAGAATGAAGGATCAAACAGGTCCCTAGAGCAGTCACTGGTGGTGGCGGGTAAAGCAGAGTCCCCAGGCGGGTGTTTCACATCCACTTTCAGCTCACAGCCAGCTGCTGAACTCACAGAGGTTTCGAGAGCAGAATCAGAACAGCAAGTCTGATTATACTCAGATTTTAACACCTGCAGTCCTTGTCTGTTATTAGTGTGGTTTTGCAGAACTCGGATATGGCTTATACGAGTAATTTTTTTCTTGGACCCACGCAACCCTGAGCATTTTTTGCTGAGTTTATGCCGCTGTCCATATGCGCACGGGCTGGATGGATTCACAATAGGAGTTGACTGCAGAGAAGGAGCAAACCGAAAGCCTGACTTTTTAGGCTCGGAAACGCTGATATCAGCAGGATGGTCTTGCTTTTGTTTTTTTGGATCGGCGTCAGAGACGGAGCTCTCAGCCACATCTAACACGTTCATGCTGCTTTGGTGAAACAGATCTGCTGAACAATTATAGGCATCCTCATAGTCATTAAATTGATTTTCCTGCTCATATGTGGCATGATTTTGCACATGAGTACCTCCAATTGTTTCTGAGACCACATCCTTTATGTCACAGGAGAGCAACTGCTTAGAGACGTGTGATAGTTTCGTTGTATGCTTAGACTCTGAGGAGGTTTTTCGCTTTCTATTCTTTCTTTCCAGTGACTGCTCATCATTAGTAACATCATGCAGCGGTGTGAGAACAGGAAGGGAAGAGTGCAATGACTGGATGTCTGAGGTTTTTCTGGGAATTGTGCTGTTTTCAAGCAGAACGCTGTTTTCAGGTGTGGCCTGATCTCTCGAACTGCTGGAACTGAGTACTTCCCCATTAACAATCTGTGGATCTATGCTGAGAAAATCTCCTAAGGTTTCTGACAGGGGAGCATCCCCAAGAGCAAAACTGGTGTGACTGGAAAGTGGCTTTTCAGGAAAAGACACATTAAATTTGCTGAGACAGTCTTTTGAAGCCCGCTGATGAAAGGATAAGCTTTTCAATTCATGATCACAGGGGGACATGGATGAAGCATCAAACAAAGACTGTGAGGTTAGGAGTCTGTAATGCTCTCTCTGTTTTGATTCAGAAGGCTTGATCGGGCAGAAAGTGTCCCCTTGGGCACCATTTGTACACACCAAAGACTCTTGTGATTCATCGTCCACTGAAACCTCTGGTAAAGAGCATCCTCTTGTTTCGTCTGGAGAGAAGCATAAATCCAGGTCAGGTGACACTGAATGCCATGGATGTAGGGGTGTTAATCCGTCATTGCTGCTTTCAGAGTGTGAGTTCTGACACAGGGGCAGAGTGTGGTCAAAGCTGCTCACCGGGGAATCTTTCTGCTGCCACTGACAGACAGCTTTTGGAGAAGAGTCTGAGCGAGCATTTGCCTGCATAAGACTTTGCAAGTATGCAAAAACAGTGATACCCAGAAAAGCTCCATGAGGAGGAATGACTTGACAGGCCACGAACTGCACCGATTCAGCAATCTGCTCGCCAAGTAAACAGCTCTCTGCATCACGGCCAGAAAGCTGGAAGACAAAAAAAAAAAAACAATGAATTGACTCAATCAACCTGAGATCTCCTGACCTCCATACATTTTGGTCTTGCCAATTTCCACCCACTAGCTCACTCTCCCCGTGATTGGCTATTGTCACTGTGATCGACAGGGGAGATACAGTATGTCATCCCTCTCACCCAGATGGACAATCTCACTGCCTTGACTCCCAGCCATGGATGGGTGTGGCATCAAAGGGAACTGAACTCGTTATTTCCCAACTGTAAGGCAAAAATCCTAAACCGGGGTCTCATTTTCATCTTGAATTAGCTTGTGGTCTTTGTCTAGACAGCTAACAACTTGATCTTGTGCTTGCTTTTACCTATGCAAATGATACCGTCCTTTTTCCCCATCCATCCATCCATCCATTACCTTAACCGCTTATTCCTGTTCAGGGTCACGGGAGAGCCGGTGCCTAGCTGGCGCCAAAGGATGCAAAGCAGGAAAAACCCTTGACAGGGTACCAATCCGTGGTAGGGCACACACACTCATGCACTCATACGTACGCTCACACACTAGGGGCACTTTTAGAGACACCAATTAACCTAACATGCATGTCTTTGGACTGTGGGAGGAAACCGGAGTACCCGGAGTAAACCCATGTGGACACGCAGACTCCACACAGAAAGGACCCAGACCGTTCCACCTGGGGATTGAACCTGGGATCTTCTTGCTGTGAGGCGACGGTGCTACCCACTGAGCCATCATGCCACCAGTTCTTTTCTCCCATTTTCAATATTCTGTATTACAGAGATTTAATTTCCAACATTTCTGAAACTACAATATACTCTACAAAATATTAAGTCAGTTTAAGGAGCCTATTTAATTATGTTGTTTAACACATTATCTTCTAACAAAGACGTTTCCCATGCTCGAAGAGTTTTTAAAGCGCTTTCAAAGGTTCTTGGGTTTGACTTTTTGTTTCTCCTAAGAGTCCACACATCCCTTGGTAATGTTTTTGCTACTGTAAATGCTACCACAGTGAAGTTGCACTTCTGATGATTACTGATTGATGCTGCATTCGACCTAACTCAGAAGTGGGAAGTCGGAACTCGGAATTAGATCATATTCAACCTCATTTCATTCAAGCTACAAAGTGGGCGTGAAGCCTCCATGTTTGTCTTTTGTTAGCAACAATCTATCGAACCATCACAGGCGATGTAGATTGACCTTCTCAAGCTTCTATAATCAATGTTACAGTTTTAACAAGCGAATATGTCGGTATGTGGATTGAGCTAAAACAAAATAGCAGAATATACAGGATAACTAAATATAAATAAAAGTAAAGAAGTGCTACTTTGTTTACTCTTGATGCTCTGAGCAGCCATGTTGATTTGATGTCACATGTTGAACTTGGGTTGAGGATTTCGGTTTTTCCTAGTCAGAGGTCCAGAATTTAGACATATGAGCTTAAGATGAATGCGGCATTATTCCAAGTAAGGAATATCCACCTTCTGTTCTCAAGAGACTTTCACTCAAATGCTAGCCTGATGTGAAGAACATCTGTCCTCACTAAAATCTGATCAAAGTGCAAGTCACATAAGTTCACACAATCATATTCTGATTTTTTAAATTGTGATCAAATGCTACATGGTCATAATTGCATAATGGTATTGTTCATACAGGTGTTAAGGGGGCTGTGTTGCATTTACAACAAGAGTAAAGAAGAAACAGAATAGACAAACAAACCTTAAATCCAAACACTAAACATTTTCCAATAAAGCAATCCTCCACGGCTTTGATTAGCAGCTGGTGTAAACTCTGTGGTCCTTCGAACTTTTCTGACTCTACAAATCTGAAAAATAAAAGCATAAGGCAAAGTGGGGAACCAAGCAGGAAGTACGTACATCCTGGGAATTTAAAGGAACCAGTAAGAAGCTTACCTCTGTAAACCAGCAGCCGTTACACCAAAAAAGGGATTCAGACAACCTCCAAAAACCGTCACGCCAAACAGACTGGTATCGCGAGACACTTTCAGTGACAGCCTGAATCTGTAGTCCGCATCCTGCGTATCACACGTGAAGCCACATTTGGGACACCGGCTTCTGGAAGAACATATGTAAACGATTAATATTTCTATTTATAGAAAACACAGAGTCATTGTCTCGATTCGGATTGGTCAGAAGTGTTGATTATAACAGCAGCTCTGACAAGATACGAAATCTGATAAGAAAATGTACAAATTTTTATTTATTCAAAAAAATGTACAATTCAATATGATCACCTTCAAACTATGATCTTTGTGAGAGCCCACTCTAACTGACCTTGAATCACCAAGAATTTAATTCTCATTACTTTCTGGACATAGCAGAAACACTGTGTAAATGGATTCAAATCTGTGTATAATCGTTGATATGGTGAAGTTTTCAGTGTTTATCTAATATTTATGGAAGAAGTCTCCAATGGCAGGGCTATGAATAATGCTGTCACATTATGCATTTGAAAGAAAATTGTTTAAAAAAATTACAAGAATATTTTTTTCTGAGAGGAACCAGTTCTACAGTTGGTCGTGTGTCCGTAGCAACGTACCCTAGCAACCAAACCAAAACTAACCAAAGATTAGCCTATTTATCATTATAATTCATATACAGTACTGTTAAAAAATTCTTAGGCACCCTATTGTTTTAGGCACAACTTTCATTACTGATTTTCTTTTGAGTTCTGCATTATTGAGTCAGTACAAAAAGATTTTATATTTCCAAACATTACTTTTCCAACCAAAATTAAATGTTACACAAAATTGTTTGTATGTTGGTTCAGAAAGCAACATGATACATAACAGAGCACTTTCCAGACAAAAACATGTAAAACATGGGATTTACATGTAAAATAAAGAAGTAAGTGTGACGGTGAAAGTCTCCAGAAGGGCTGTGGCAGATTCTCCAAGACGCTCAGTAAAACTTAAAAGCTAATTTCCTTATAAAACTGCACACATTGTATCTGAGAGCATTATTTAAGAAAAGGCACACCAAATATTGACTTCCTTTAGTTTATTACCGTTTACTGCACTTTATAGTGTTTGCTTTTATGTAGAAACATCATTATTTTTGAAGGCGCCTTTGCTTTACAGCGAGTCTTTGCATGTGCCTAAGACTTCTGCATCGTACTGTACAGTAATCAGCTGGTAAGTTTTGCTGAGTGTCTTGGAGAACCTGCCACGGCTCTTCTGGAGACTTTCACTGTCACACTTACTTCTTTTTCTTGCAGCAAAACCCAGCAGCCTTCATTATGTTTTTTGTCTGAAAAGTGGTCTGTTATTTAATGTCTTACATTCATTACTGACATACAAACATTTTTGTGTAACTAAAAAACAAAAACAAAAGTTGTACCTAAAACAATAGGGTGCCTAAGACTTTTGCACAGTACTGTATATTAAAATTAATATTTGAAAAATCTTCCATGGGGTTTTCTCATGAAGAAACGTTTTGGCCAATAGGTGTGGTGAATGAGCTGACGTCACCTTCAATATTAACGCAGCGAAACTTTGCCGGACTTCTTTCCGCGGATTGATATGACCGGATAACTGCGGCTTACTCTTCAGAACTGTAAACCGTAACTGACCAATCAGAGCCGAGGATTCAACCAAGCCGTGTAATAAACACACATAAACACGCTGTCCCCAATTTTATTTTTTCATTTTCTTAGGAGGTACGTTAGGTAAAATAGAGAATGATTTACCTTAAATTAGACTCCTCTGTTAATCTGCACAGACAGAATTTACAGCACGGATACACAAAACGAGTATCCTGCAGCGAGATAACAGTACAACTGAGGAGAACTCTTTTAGTTTTCATAAATCCTCTGAGGAAGGAACATTACTTAAATAAAATAAACTTTACTTAAATAAAATTAAAAATGATGTATAAAACATGTAGTAACTAGCAACTGAAACCAGGAAACGACGGAAAACACTCTCTTCGTCCGTGGTGGTAGCGCCGATCTGGTTGGGGTGTTTTAGCGCCACCTACTGGACTGGAGGTGAGAGAGAGAGAGAGAGAGAGAGAGAGAGAGAGAGAGAGAGAGAGAGAGAGAGAGAGAGAGGAGGGAGACAGGGTGAGAGAGAGAGAGAGAGAGAGAGAGAGAGAGAGATGTACTTTATTAATGCCTGAGGGGAAAGTTGGGTGCTACAGCAGCAAAACACACTGATAGAACTGACAGTGTTTATGAAATAATGGAATAATGGGTGTTTGCAAACTGTTGCAAAAAATCTGAAGCACACAATCGTATAGAATGTCTGTACACTGTAACATTAAGATTCGCTTTACTGGAACTGGGGGGTGCAAACCTGTTCCACAATGGGAATGTGCAAAATAAGATACATGAAGGCATGCTTGAAAAGGTTGGCGTGAAAGAACACGTGTCCAGCCCTGACCTCAAGCCTACTGAATACCTTTGGGATGAGCAATGCTGTGCAATGAGCAATGAGCAATGAGCAGTTCTGTGCAATGAGCAATGAGCAGTTCTGTGCAATGAGAAATGAGCAATGCTGTGCAAT
>JAOUQY010000021.1:14940521-14960168 GCA_028566355.1 Doras micropoeus
TATATACACACACACACACACCTGGATCTAAGGTGAATGAATGAATTTAAAAGTATCCAGAAAAAATCTGACATTTGCATTGCATTTTCATTGGTTATTGCTTCAGATGGTAAGGACACTAAGCTCTGGGAAATTACAGATACAGGTTTGTCTTCAGTGAATGCTTATCCTGGTCAGTGCTGCTGTGGTTTAAATGATGTATTAGTCAGAATTTCTTCTGAAGTGTTATGAAACAGTCCTTTGCACATGTTCCCTTGTTACTCCATTACCTCATAGTCCCAGGGCAAAACTAAAAAAGTAAACTTCAGTTCTGTCTTGGCCATAATGATATATCTATTTGCTGTTCAGCCCACTTGCAAAATTAAAAATTCACGTATTGTTTTTTTTCCCCTCCTCACCGGCTCAACAAACTCAAATTTCTTTTTCTCCTGCACTTCTTGGATCTTGAAGACGTACTCAAGAGAGGCATCACAAAACATCTGTCGCTCCTTATTGATCTGGGTATCTGCCTGAAATAGAGACAGGCAGACGTGAGTTTTACATATCAAAGAGGCAGCATTAAAAAAGCTGAATGACAAATCACATATGGTGAGCATAGTACAAGATTATGACGTTACCTCTTGTAAAAAGGACTCTTTCTTTTTTGAGGACAAATTCTGGTGTTTTTCCAGAAGTGTATAATATTTCTCTGTTTCCTTGTCAAATTTCTTCTTTCCCTCCTTGAAGAAAAAAAAAAAAAGATAATGCTGATAACAAAACCGGAATTTCCTTTGCTATAATTACAGAGATAAATGCCTTGTGAAAAAAAGAACCTGTTATGTAAGAAGCCAAACAAACTTCGTGCAAAAGCCTCATTAAAATGTTTTTGAAGATGCCCTTTTGTTTACTTGATTCGGATGGATATGGACAGACGGCATTCCTACTGACTGTCTAACCAGCAGGTGGTGTGCTTGTTCCTGTCCACTGGACCAGCACGCAAAGTCACTGAATTAATACTTCAATATGAAAAAAACACTGATTTCAGCCCTCAGAGTACTGACATGTCATAAGGTAAATTACTATTAGTTTCATATCTCAGATGATTTAATATTGCGACGTCCAGGCAGTAAAGAGACTGGTTGGTTACTGAGGTGTCAGAAAGTCACAAAGTCGATGATTCATAGCATATTCTCAGAAAAAAAGGGCACCAAGTTGTGCCATTCTTTGTTACTGGTGTGGTAACCTCAAGAATAGAAGAATCCATTCCTTTGATTTGTGTCTATTACATGGAAAAGTCCATGTAGTGTACTGAGAGTGGCCCTTACAATCCAGTTATGTACCTTACATCAATGTTAAGGTCAAATAGATTCACATTACTATGTAAAAACAATAATGGTACAAATATGGAACACTCCAGTGATAAGGAAAGGTACAGGTTAATACCCTTTTTTGAAAGTGCAAGAAAAGACCAAAGAAGCATTTTCACCATCACTCATTGCTTCAACTCCTAGCCATTAAGGTCGATTATTAATGAATATGTAAATGGAAATGTCTGGAATTAACTGAACTTGAAAACGCTGTGCAACCTTGCTCGCTACATCAGGCAGAAATCCATAGAATACACGCGTTTTTCGGTCCCATTATCTTACGATAACGATTTCTTCTTCTTGTAATGTCAAGATAACAGGTTGTTTTGTCAAGATAGCAGAATTGCTTGTTGACATAACAAACCAAATGACCAGGCTTGTAGATAACAGGTCAAAAGAAAATCATGATATCTTTTTAAAATACTGTGTGATAACAGGAAACTAAAAATACTTTTGTTTTTAAAAAAATCTGTTGTCGTGCCATTTTCATGCAGCAATCAGATCGTTGTAAAATACACAACCCAGAAAATACGCTGGCTATCTAACTAACACAAAGTATGCAAAGTGTCACACTTGCACATCTACAGTAAAAAAGGCTCACAGATGAAAATCATGAGGTAAATTGAATTCATCAGTAGTTCGACATCTCACAATGCCATGTTCGGTAATACGAGAAGAGTAAAACAGTAAACAGATTTATTACATACAGAGGCGTTAGCATAAAAAAAACCTGATTATTCATAGTAGAGAACAAGGAACCTTAAGACCACTAAGAAGTTTGATAACAGCTTTCTTTATTGCACTCGTTATCTGTAGGAATGGTCTAGTTCTCAGATAAACAAACCCAAAACTATGCTAGCTAGCTAATTGTGACTGTATAGCTCCCCATTTGCATAGCTGCTTTCCACATGGACCTTGAGGGCAGCTGAGCTAGGAAAAAATGTAGCATTTCAAAGGCAAAATTGATTATTCATTAATTATTTATTTTTTTTACATCTCAAGTATGTGACAATTTTGTGTAGACAGTAAACACATCAGTGATTTACTGAGGCGTTAGCATCAGCAGTCATGAAACTTATGATTCATAGCAAGCATGGGAAGTTTCGACAACAGAGAACTGAGAACCTTGTGATTGAAAGATGACAACTGAAAAGAAACCATGCTTCACTGACTCTTAAACCATGTGCCTGTAAATCACTTAGCTAAAGAATAAACAAGCCAGAATGTTTACAAGCCAGCTAATACTATGCCTACAGTTCATTTTGCTAAGCTAACCCTGTTTAACAAGCCGTCCACATGTGAACATAAGCCTCAGACTTCCTGAAACTTAAAAAAAAAAAATACTATTTTCACCAGATGCTGAGTACAATCATAATGGTACACTAAAAAAAAGATATTTTGAAATTGAAATTTTGAAGGGACACATGCTAAGACATTATTCTTTACCTTCCTATTTTCTTTTAACTGTCCACAGTCACAACACTGAAAAAACAACCCAGAAACTTTGCTAGCTAACATATTAGTTACCAATATGTCTATAGCAATACATCTACTAAAGTATGTCATCCAAATCTGGACACAACAATCTTATGATAATGGTATGCAAAAAGAAATAACAGTCTATAACATCATATTCCAAAACATCACATAATATTTATTATAAATAAATATATACTTTAAATATTACTGCTATTAAATTATTTGTTCTACTACTCATTCACTACTAACTAGGAAATCACCTAGTTGTGAAGTAAACTACCCAGAAACTATGCAAGCTAGCTCAGCTCTATAGCTACCTTTTTAGCCTTATGCCATGTACTCAGATTGTGAGACTAGGAAAAATGAAGGAATGACAAGATTTCATTAAAGTGTTAATATTGCATGGCAGCCTGAAACACGAGGAAGTTGAAAATCACATAATTCTGAGTTCCCACTTCTGATTTACGTTGAATGCAGCATTACACATTACTGTATGAGTACTCAGACTGCCTACCTGAACCTACATGTTCATCTTGATATCATGAGAAATATTAAATAGTGAGACAGAAAAAATATGCGCATCTTTAATGGACGTCTGATTTAAAATTAAGTTTTGGTTTGCGAAATTCTAAAATTTGACCAAATTATTTTTAAGCCCTCCAGGAAAAGGAATCCTTTTTTGAGACTGCAACTGAAATCTGATCCAAGCTGTTTGTTTTTCCTCTACGCCACTAGCCGAACCTTTCCCATGACCCTTTCATGGACACTCAGCAGACTGCAAACTTGCCAAGCGAGAAAGCAGAGGAATCGCATTTCTGACATGCTTATTTCAAGCCTCCAAGCCCATCTGCTGACTAACAATGACATCACACTTCCTGAGCCTTTAGGGCTCTATGTTTATGAGTTCTGAGAGGAATACACATACAGTATACTGAGCCTGGATGGAAGAAAAACATTGACGTTTGCAGTGTTAGTATTAGTATTGGTGTGTGGTCTGATGAAGGTGTAGACACTTGCATTTGTGGTGAAATACCGAGATGTCAGTAATGTGGTGTTTATGCCCTCATATGTCGTGTGTTTGTGTCCGCTCGAGCAGGAGGTTGAACAGCCGGACAGCCGTTCCCTTTGGCCTCTGCGGTCTAAATGTCGAAGCTGAGTGAGTTTCATCGCAGCTCTGCCTGAAGAATCTGGGACTGAAACACCCAAATAAGGCAGCGTGTTTTCAGCTTTGGATCTTTCAGCAGTGAGCTCATCAGGCAGTGCTTGGCTGAAAGGCGGTCACACTTCCAGTTCATCAGGACTCAACAGACTGCATCTTAATTCCCAACTCTTAACAACACCTCTTTCGCAATCCTGCTACTGAAACCCCCCTGTGCTACACATCTTAGCATTTTCCATTATCCCAAGACACCTTACTTCATTCAATTCACTGAGTTTAATTTTGGTGTTATATATAAATTAGGTTTCATACACGAGGACGAGTCAAAAATGATCCACACTCCGGTTATAATAAACTTCCACTATGAGTCTGAGATTAAACGGCAGCGTATGGAATGGAAACATCCTCAATCGCCTACCAAGAAATGTCAACCGTCAGCTGGAAAACTGATGCTTACAGCTTTCTGGGATTCTCAAGGGCCAGTATTGGAACATTATCAGGAAAGAGGTTCAACAATCAACAGTGCTCGTTACAGTGAGATGCTCACTGAAGAGCTGAAGCCTAAAATTCGGACAAAACGCAGAGGACTGCTATCCAAGGGCATTGTGTTGTTGCATGACGACGCACGTCAGCACACCGCCTACGCATACTGCCGACACTCTCCAAAAAATTTGTTTTGAGGTGTTAAAGCATCCTCCCTATAGTCAAATTGCCCATAGGTGCGAACGGGCCTGTGAATGTGTGTGCATCGTGCCCTGTAATAGAAATAAGAATGTCCCATCCAGTGTCCTCATGCTCAGTATTGAGACTCCATCCTGACCCTGAACAGGATAAAGTGGTTACTGATGATGAATAAATGAACTATAAGATCCATGTATTCTGTTGTCACTGCACTATACATCTATTGTCCTGTGTATTCACTGGACGCTATTTACAGTTCTGTGTATTTTGTTCTGTGTTCTTATTGCCTCATACTTGTGAATTTGCATTTTATGTATTCTTGTGTACTTTACTGCTGTACTCTTGTACTGAACTATTAACAACAAAACAGGATATTAAGAAAATAACCAGACAAACATCCGGTGTAACTGCTACATAAAAACTATTTATTTACAAAGAAAAGGTCACAGTCTGACCCTCTTGGTTTCTCTGAGCTGGTGTTTCCCAAAGTTCACCTCAATGAACTCAGAGCAAGGCAGAATTGACTGCTCCCGGAAGCGAACTTTCACAGGCCGTTTTTATTAATGTTCAGTCTGACCACTCCGCTGAGACCACAGAGAGGGAGAAGACAGAAATCATGTCTAGTTGGTGATCTTTCCAGTATGACAGTTATTTTAGGAAACGTCCCAAACACTAGAAGACATAGAATCCATCCTAACATTTTTCTGACTAGCTCTTAGTCTCAAATGCTTAGAAATTCCTACTGCACGCTATGAGCGTAAATTAGTTTTATTCAGAGACAGCAGGAGTAGACAGGCCACTGTTTAAAATATGAATAGGGCAGTGTGTATAAGTCAACCCTAGTGGTTGTATTATGTAAGTAGTCCCACTAGTCAATAAAAAAAGAGCCAGTCATCATGAAACGTCTGGCCTGTCTGATTCACATAGCAGTTATTGGGCAATAGGGATCCATGCATGTACAGTAGCTGCAGCAAATTCAAAAATGTTTTTTTTTTGTCATTGAGTCAAAGGGTACACTTTTTTTTGGAGATTCGTTTCTGGTATATGGGTCTCTTGCCATTCAATCAGATAGAAGCCTGGTCTTGTATAACTGAAAACAACTGCCCGGGAGTGTAGCCAAGATGGCAGCTAAGTGGACAGGCTTTACTAGACGGACTTTGTTTTAATTCTGAGTAACGGCTGGCAGCAGTGAGCTGTTGCAAAAATAACATTCAGTTGAAGCGTCATATTAGCTTGTTTATTATGTCTCTCTACCGTCTGGTAAGCTTTAGCTGAGTGCCATGAATGAAGCTTTCCAGCCATTAATTAACCTGTGAGCTACTAAAGAGGATGCAGAATTGTTTTCAGAAGTTGACACGCACACACACACAAGTTATGATGTTCTTTTTCCTAGGAAGTCTTTTTAAAGTCATATCTACTTACATTGTCAGTGTCAAATTTAGAAATCAGAACCTTTCACTCGAACACAAAAGCCTAAAATCTCCTGTTCAGGGACAGGATTACGAGCTATGAATCTAGTAAGTACATCACAGTGCTGCATTGGCTTCACTTAATGCCGGGTCTTCGTTTAATGCTGGCGCATGTGGCATTACTGAATCTGGTTATAATTTTACTGCTCCTTAACAGGTGTTTGCAATTTCCCCCCCTTCCTGCAGAGTCTCAGCATGGACCTACATTAAATTATGTACAGGATTATGCCACAATAAGGTGAAAATAGCTCTCTGCTGAAATGTGAAGCATTCATTTACAATGGGAATCTGGAGAACTTACTTTGGCAGCGCCAATTTGCTCCTTGCGAAACTTCTCCAGCGGCGTGATCAAGACGTCATCTGCATTCTGTATCTGAATCAAATCACAATTTGATGAGAAAGTTTCAAAGGAAACTCCATGACTAATTCTTTATAGACAGTTTCTCTGGAAAAAAAAAAGCAATTTGAGACTCCTATGAGGTTTGACTGGATCTGAGAACCTTGAGAAAATATGCTGTGCAGTTTGCCCTTGTAGAATGGTTTAGAGGAACGTTGCTGTCGTTGGGTCACTGTGAATTCCTTAGTATAGTACAATAACAATCCATTTACTCAACGAGTCTATACATCTCAATTAGGGTGATTAGGCTGGTTTTACACAGAACTTAACATTATTAGCCCACAACAGGACCAGTAACATGAATAGAGCTAGATCATACTTAGTTATTTTACATAAGTATCAATTTAGGGAATTTGTATTTAGCTGAGTATAAATGACATAATAAACGAGTAAATCAAAATAACTTCTTACTCATTTCTATTTCCATGAAAAACTTAAAATTTGTCATTTAAAGTACTTGCTGCAAATTTAAAATATGATTAAAATGATTCTTTCTTTTGTCCAGCACCCACTCAGCAATCAGTGTTTTGTGCACTTCGACTTTATTTATTAACTATATTTAAAACATCTAATCAAATCCAAACAGTTTTTATGGGTACCAGAACCAGTCATCTTTAAGTAAGAACTGCCTAATAGTGTCCCATGCATTAAAATTAATATGACTATAACTGCACAAATTCAAACAAACCAAAATGCAGTGGTTGGATTTCTTTCGATTCCATTCAAAGTATGATGCAGTACAGAGTAATTATAAATAAAAGCCACAAAAACTCCTCTTTTCTGTCTGATCGGAGCCATATGGGTGTGCTAGATTAAGTAGTGACAGAGGTATTTCCCAAGCAGTGTAAACAACTTGCAGATCCAAAAACATATTAATGATGAAAAGCACACATGAATGTCAGAGCAGAGTTTTCACAGTGCTGCACGTGACTCATGAATGCGGTGTGATGTATTGGTGTCGTTTGAACATATTTGTAGTGGCACGGTGCTTGTGGAAATCAGGTCATATGAACTTTGTTCATAACGTCATGAGATTTTATTATATAAAAACAAAAAAAACATTGTCTTGGCTTTTCATCGTGCACATACCTAAGTAATGATTATACAATAAAAAATGTTTATTACATAAAAATACAGCTAGTCTGCAATTTTACAGGATCATAATTACATGAATTACATAATCACATACACTAATAAATGAAAACAGCATATATACTGTAAAATGGTAAAAATTCAACACATACCTAGACTCAATCACATACACACACCTTATAAATATGAACTCCAAACGTTTACTAGATACGAAGCATTGTTTGATATCCAGGTTCAAAATCTTGTTCTTTGAACTCTGGTATCTTGGTTCTGGCTTGCCTGTTTTTTGACCATGTTTTTGCCTCATCATTTGGATTCGTTTGCTTGTGTGCTTTAAACTAAGCATTTAACTGCTGACTGACTGCAGAAGTCTGACTAGTTTCACTGGGGTAAAAGTTTCACTGGTTGGGGTAAAAGAGGGAACTGACACTGGCAAATGGCCAATTCTGTTTGGTATTTTAGTAGCCTTGACATGATGTCATGAAATCATGGATGCCGCAAACTCCATCTCCCAGCGTTCATGGCTAAGTTCACAAGAATACTGATTGAACACACCTGAACTTAATCACGGCATGCCTATTTAAGCACACTGCTTCAGAGACTGTACCTGTACCTATCTGTTTCATGCCTTTTGTCTTTGTTCTGCTTATCTTTTCTGACTCTGTTTTAACTCTGAGCCTGCTTTTGATTAAGTCTGTTTGTGCTTCGCCTGACCCTTGCCTGTTTTTGACCACGTTTTTGCCAAGTGTTTTTGATACCGTTGCCCTGATCACTTTTGCTGTCAATAAACACTGTGGGTTTATCTAGCTGTACGTTCCTGCACTTGCTTTCGCCACTCCCTTTCCACAACACGACTTCTAACAGTTATAAGCTGTATAACGCAAATATAGCAGGAAAAAGAAATTCAGAAAACACAACACTGCACTTTCTTTTTGTAATAATTTGTAAAAAATCAGAACATAAGAACCATTTAACTAACAATAAGAAAATAGTTATGAAATTGAGTTGACTCGATTGAAGAGTTGTCGGTGATTCTCATACTTTCCATTAAGCATAATATTTCTATACTTTTCTCACACATGAGTCAAATTCACCCTAAAACATCAAGCTTTCACAGCCCTGGCATCATAATTTGTCCTTGCCTAGCATTAAAACACATGAAAATGTAACCAGAGCAACTCTTCTCGTATACTGTACAATAATGGTACTATAATTAGCAGCACTTTTGTTTCATAGTCTCAATTGGAAAAACACACAATTACATACTTAAGTTCCTTTTATATACTTTCCCAGGCACCAAGTGGTGGGCTTCCAGTCTCACTAGAGAATTGCCCAAAATAGGTTCCACATGCTTGCCCGTGCACGGCCCTCCCCCTGCCAAACTGACAGTCTGTCTCCTGATCTGCCGACGTCAAAACTAAGGCAACCTGAACTTCTAATGGAGTTGGTCAGACTCCAAGCAGCTCCAGATGTAAGATATGGACCTTTCAGAAAACAGTAACAAATTTGCTGCTGAGAGATGTATGCTTGACGGGTGTTTCCTGGACTCAAGGCTGCTCGAGTGTAACAGAACCTTAAAGAAATATTTTGCACCTCAAACACGTGTAATGAATGCATAACGAATAATTCTACTTCAAGCTTGAAAACACTCCATGTAATAACATTATGAATACAAAGTGCAGAACAAACTGAGGCACGCAGAGGCTGTGCACTTCAACGCAGGAGTCGACGGTGAGTGCTCGACTCATTAAAGCAAGTGGCCTTTCAGCACTTTACAAGAGCAGAGGATTTCCTCATTTCAGTGGCCAGACAGGAGTGCTGTCAGCTTGAGAGTATCTCTCATAACACATGTTCTCATGGCCTCTTATTGCCCGAAAGGAAACTCACTTCTTACATCAGTCCGATTCATCATGTGGGAAAATGCCTCCCTTTTAAAACAGATATATCTGGCTGCCTGCCCTAGCTTACAGTACGTACTCAAAATACAACCGGATATGCATAAAGGGGACTTCAGGTGACATTTAGAGTATCAATGAAACTATTATTTTTCTCTGTAATAAGTAAGGAATAAAATCCTTCATGCCATGCTATTAAAGTTAATGATTTTCTTAAAGCAGCATGTCCCAAAGTGTTTACTTCCTCTTAAACAACAGCAATCTGCCAATGATTACAATCATCATACTTTTATCTGTTTGTAGTTACATTCAAAGCTGTGCTGTCCACAAAAAAGCTCCTGTTATCACTTACTTTATAGCAGCTATAAACAATCCTTCCAGCCCTGACCTCTCTTTAAACAGCGCTGACACTAGACAAACTGTAACGCATTACAATGAATGCATTATTATAAATCTGTGATTTGAATTATACCTGGCAACAATGTCAAAGCTGCTGTTATAAAAAAAATAATCAACACCTTCTGAGACATCAGCTTCAAGCATTCAGCAGCACTGTAGTATAATAAAGCGTGAATGATTCATGATAGGTTATAACAGTCTCATGAATTTCTTGCAACACCAATGACGAAAACTTTCCAGCTTCTTTCCCGAGGGAGGTCAAAGTGTTCTCATTCACCCATTTTGGTCTCGTTATTGTACATGTATGAATGAAAGAGCTGTCTGGGAGTTTCTTTTTTACGGAGGTATTTGTCATCCTGAGTGCCCTGGTACAGCAGCCTGGGAGAACAGAGCATAACGGAGCCATGGTCTGCAGGAAGTAGTCAGGCTGGAGGGGGCTGCTGGGTAAATTCTCCCCCAGGGGCTCCTTGCAGAGCTCGACTGACCTCGTCTCATTCGGTCTGAACAAGCAGCATTACAGCACGGGAGATCTGAAAAAAGGGCCGTTGAATGGATTCCAGATCCATCCGATACATTTCAGTGCTCCGGGAAACGCATTACAGAATCGGCTTTGATGACCAAATTTCATTCCACATGTGTGTTAATTTTCTCCACTGTGAGTAATGAGCTGAAGCATATTTTCCACAAGGGGCAGGACAGGACATTGAATAATACAGGCTTTTTACTCAGGAGTGAAAGTGGCAACAGAGAGAGAGAGAGAGAGAGAGAGAGAGAGAGAGAGAGAGAGTCTAGAAGTCTCCTGATCTAGACAATCCTGATTTAGACCATGAATAAAAGATTAGGTTAAATCTGTACCATATTACTTAGTGAGTACAAAATTATGGCTGGGTTATATGAGGATATAAAGTCAATATTGTGATACATTACCTATATCACAATATGTTGATAATGAGAAATCGTTGATGCTGTTGAGATTTTTATAACAGTTTCAGACTGAAAACTGACATTAAAATTGCAGCGAATGTCTGAAATGGTACAATTCAGTACAAAATGTTCTCTTTTGCACAAATAACATTCCCCTCCATTTCAGGATTATTTCTTTGTATAGACACATATCCAAAGAACCCTTAAACAGTTTTACAGTTTTATTTTAACTGCAAAACTGTTGTTCTGTCAGCAAACCGATATATCTTCATCACAGAAATGTATCATAATATGCTCATTTGTGCCAGGTCACCCACTCCTATACTATACACACATCCAAATAACAATCCTGGAGATGTCTGTCAACATTAAACAGGGTCTACACATGCTAAATAATGTCCACATCATTAATCTAAAAACAGTTATCTCCCTTCACTCCAATTATAGTTACTCAAAACATGTTTACTTTCTTTTTTCTTCCGCACTTTTTTTTACTGTAGCTAACAAGTAAGGCAATCTCTCTTACCCAATATCTTTTCCAATATTTACAGGCCCAAATATTTATAAACCTCTGTCAACACTGTTAAACTATATAATCCCAGTGTTAAATAAACGACTAATATAGCAGGGATACAATGTGTTTACAAATTCAAGTTCATTTTCCGGTTTTCAAAACGGCCACCCCATAATTTAGTTTAGTACATATTTATATTTCGGACAGAAACTAATGCTACGTGCTAAACCGCGTGGTGACAACAGCGCTAACGATAAAGTCCTAGCGTGCAGAGAGAGGAAACGAGACAGACAACAGAATTTGACCACAAATTTTCTAAACCATTTTAGCTGTAAAGACAATGTGTGTCAGGCAATGGTAGATCAGTGTGAAGAGAAGTTCCAGTTCCACCTTGATTGGGTCACAAGACTGATTTCATAGGTCAAAGTTCACCTAGATAAAGTGGCCATGAAGCGAAAGTAACTGCTAACAGAGGTATAATTTGCATCTTTGACATTCTTTCAGTGAAGTATGTTTGTGAGGTGAGTTTTATTTGCGCTTGCTCTGACCACTTCTTTATCTGAAATAGTAGAAAAGTGCAGTTGCCGGGTGTTTCCTGTACCTCTGTAGCTAGGGGTCAAATTCCAGGAACGTAGACGAGTCTGTGACATCGCTGAATATATGCATAAAGACTGAGAAACGCATTTACGGAAAAGATTTTGTATTTAATGAGACGACTTCTGTTGCCATCTCAACACACCACCAACAAAAAACTGTTATGGCTGAATGACTAATGGGGCTGTTCAACTGAGTGGATTGTTTCCCCCAATCTAAGGCTTACAGACAACGCAAACATAATCTTTTGTCTGGACTGATGAACAGTATTAGTTATTACCAACAGCCATCTTATAGTATGTTTCGATGAATCATGGTCATGACACAAGCTCAGTATAGAAATATGGACCAAGGGCTATTGTCTCTGACTTTTAAATAACTAACCTTACTCATTCGTACTCACACTTCCTCCTTTACCTAACAGCAATAGTAATAATACTGTAATTGATGACACACCATCTACTTTGGCCCACCTTTTTTAGCTGGGGGGGAAAAAACAAACGAGTGAGAAATTCCAAGACATTCCAAAGCCGATAAAGCATCGTGGCAGCTTGCTGATACGTGCCGTTTCCCCTCTGTCCAAAAAAAGAGTCATGACCCAAAGCAAGCATCTGTTTGACCAACGAGTGTTTCCCATAACTCTCCTGCACTTGTTATAATAGTTTATAGTTTTTCCCTGAGGCACAAGAGATATATTTTTGGGCCAAATTCTAAAATAACGGACAATAACGGAGTAATGAGAAAGAAAAAAAAAGTTAATGGTAACAGTAACACGTGACTCAATATCATCCGGGGGTCTAATTTAAGGTCTAACAATAATTCAATGTGATCATATAATACAGACAAGCAAACAAGCAAAGGAAACGTATCTACTTACAAGTCGCCGTCTTTCCTCTTCAACTGTATTTAATAGCTGAGAGAATTCCTTTAAGGACTGAGCTGTGATAAAAGAGAAAATTTGTGATTATTCAGCTATACATATACATACAATTTACAGCTAAGCAATGCGTGGTCTAATTTAAGTCCTAATTTTTATTTACACTTTAATACACCAATTGGTTAGTGTTTTGATGCATATTTACACCAGATGCTACAGGACACGAGAGGTTATGACATACCCATATCATAGCAATGCTGATAGCAAGGCAATACGTAAATACTGCACATAAATAAAAGCAGCAATGCATCCTTTTTTCTCAAAGCATATAGTATATATCTTATCATTTTGGGGTTTGGAATCTGTTAAGCTTGTTATTGTTCCATTTTTGCCTTGGACATACTAGACCCAATCACTGTCCACTTTATTAGGAATACCTTTGATTGTGATATCGATGTTGGTTTGAGTATTTCAGAAACTGCTGATCTCTACTGAGTATGGTTCTTCATACTCAACAATCTGTAGAGTTTACCCAGAATGGTGCGAAAAAAACAAAAAGAGTGAGTGAGTGAGAGTTCTGTGGGTAGAGACATCTTGTTGATAAGAGAGGTCATAGAACAATGGCCAGACAATGGTTTGAGTTTCCAGGAAGGATATAGCAACTCATATAATCACTCTTTGCAACCGTGGTGAGCAGAAAAGCAGCACAACATGCTTACAACAGCAGAAGACCACATTGTGCCCCAGGAACAAGAATTTGAGGCTGTCATGCTGTCAGCTGAAGATAAAATACATCTGACCAGGCTAGTCATTCTTCCCTGATCTCTCGCATCAGCAAGGTGTTTCAGCCTGCAGACCCTCCGCTCACGGGATGTTTTTTGCTTGTCGCACCATATCACCTGTTACTGAAATACTCAAACCAGCCCATCTGGCACCAACAACCAAGGTTATTCTGATGTTTGATGTGAATACTAACTAAAGCTCTAGACCTGCATCTGCATGATGTTATGCATTGCACTACCTGACTACCACATAACTGGAGGATTAGATGATGAACTGTATGAATGTTCAGGTGTACAGGTAACCCTAATAAATTGTACAGTGAGTGGATCAAAGACATAAAATCTGTCTTTCAATAGGAAAAAAATAATCATAGGCGGCAAACAAGATGTTTAAAAACGTTTAACAGGTTACTGAATGACCAGGATGTGTATCAGCAGTTCCTGGGTAACTATTAGCAAGAATATGTTCAATTAACGATTGCTGTTAGTGCCTGATATACTGCAAATATAAATCACGAGAAGCTTTTTAAACATAGCAAGGGTGTGACAGTAAACGAGAACAGCTCGTTTCAGCTCGGCTGAAACGTCAGCAGGATTTTCCAGGTGAAAATCCTGTGAAAGAAAATTATTTTATAACAAAATGAATTTCATTTCCTGTTCTATTGTGCGCAAAGAAAAACGAAACTACCAGAAAAAGCTTCTTTCCTTCTTTTCCTTCTTTTTTCCCATTTTCATTCCAAGATGAAAAAGAAACATAGGCAATATACATGAACCTGAAACCTCCGCACCCACTCAGAGACTTTCTGTAAGCCGAGGAGATTCACAATCAATGGTGTATTGTTAAACAGTTATGTAGGCAAGAAAAAAAAACCCTGCCTGCTCAAGATGTGAAAACATGAAATAAGCATGAAGCGCAGGTCCCTGGTGTATTCGGAAAAGAAAATGCATATCAGTCATAACATCCATCTGCTAAAGATATTCATCCAAAAACACAGGGAACGATATCGCTTATACTACTTCATTTGTGTGTGTGTGTGAAGTGAAATGTAGTGTAGATGTGCAACCTGCAGAAAAAAAACTAGAAGGTTAATAACAGGAAAGTGCAAAATCAGATCTAAAAACCAATTAACATAGTCTCAGGACAGAACTATCGACCCTGTGGATAATGCGGAACCACATCACTTCATCTCACGTCGTTCAGGATGAGTGGATGAGTGAGCTTTTTCAGCTACATCACTTCCTGTATGGCATACACAACTTTTTCCTGTTTGCCGATTAGACCGGGTCTCTCCGCATAGAGACCCCCTGGTCCTAATCTCTTGCTTTCAGCTCCTCCAAACATGCATCCCAAGGCTGCACATTTGTGGTTATTAACTCAGGCCCCTGAGTAAACAGTGCTTCATCCGCACAGCATGACATATTTCAGCTGCATTAATGCGCGAGAGAAGTGTAAACACAGAGACAGCGTGCTCACTCAGATTTCAGATTTCAGGCTTTTTCAAGCATCCATGTAAAATGAGCACATAGCAGAGGCATGAATAAGACTGTGATAGCACTTGTAGTAGTGACGCTAGATTTATTTTGCTAGTGACCAGACCGCTGTGAGCTCAAATCCCAGAACTGCTAGAGAACCATGGCTGGGCCCTTAACAAAATACTCCATTGCTGCAGCTTTACTACATTCAATTCAATTCAATTCAACTTTATTTCTAAAGCGCTTTTAACAATGGACATTGTCTCAAAGCAGCTTTACAAAGACAAGAAATCAGGACATGGCCTATAGGCAAGGGAAAACTCCCTCAAATGATAAGAGGAAGAAACCTTGAGATGAACCAGACTCATGTGTGACTACATTATCATGGGCATGAATTTCAAAATGTTGTCCCTTAAAACAGCCGTAACCTTTATAAATGTAATGAAGGGTTAAGGCTGTTTTCTCAATAGGCACTAGCCATTTTGCATGCAGACCTGTGGTTTTAGGGCACAGTGGAGTTTCAGTGGAATCTTCAACTTTTCAGAAAAGTGCAGAATGACATCAAGAGCTTTATTACTTCCTGACCAACTGAGAAAAACAAACATGGATGATGGAGTGATGCTGAAAACTATATAGTACCTGATCTGTGCTGGTCCTGTGGGGGTCCTGATCATTAGAGAACAGAGTAAAGGGGACTAACAGAGTATGTAGAGAAACAGATGGACTACAGTCGGTAATTGTAGAACTACAAAGTGCAGCTATATGGTGAGTGGAGCTGAGAAAATGGACAATGAGTATAGAGAAAAGGAGGTCGTCATAATGTTATGCCTGATCTGTGTATATATAACAGGTGACTTTTCAGATAAAAAAACATAATGAAGGCTGCTGGGTTTTGCAGGCAAACAAAAGAAGCAAGTGTGACAGTGAAAGTCTCCAGAAGAGCTGTGGCAGATTCTCCAAGACGCTCAGTAAAACTTACCAGCTGATTACTGTACAGTACGATGCAGAAGTCTTAGGCACATGCAAAGACTCACTGTAAAGCAAAGACGCCTTTGAAAATAATGAAGATGTTTCTACATAAAAGCAAACACTATAAAGTGCAGTAAACAGTAATAAACTAAAGGAAGTCAATATTCAGTGTGGCTTTTTTTCCTAAACAGTGTTCCCAGGTACAGCGTGTGCAGTTTTATAAGGAAATTAGCTTTTAAGTTTTACTGAGTGTCTTAGAGAATCTGCCACGGCTCTTCTAGAGACTTTGAGTGTCACACTTACTTCTTTTTTTTGCATGTAAAATCCAGCAGCCTTCATTATGTGTTTTTGTCTGAAAAGTGCTCTGTTATGTAATGTGTTACTTTCATTACTGACATACAAACATATTTGTGTAACATAAAATCTTTCCCTGGAAAAGTAACATTGGAAATATAAACTCTTTTTGTCCAGACAGAAAGCTAGGCTAGTTAGTTTGCTGATATTACCTAGGACTGGTAAGTGTATTGTTATAGTAATAGTGTGAGCTGAAATTGTATGAGTGAAAAAAAGTGAGGACCCTAAAAATGCCCTGCCATGAATTGGCACCCTATCCGGATTGCATTCCTGCCTTGTGCTCAGCATTCCGGGAATATACCCCAGATAAATGTCCTTCCAGACATGGGGTTATTTTTCCAGAGAGATAATTTGTGGCTAGCCAGAGGAAAGGAACATTCAAAATAAGATCTCTTCTTTGTCCAGCCTATTTCTCCTAGAAATAACAGAGTTAAGACTTCAATTTATCATCAGTATGAGATTTTGGCCATTTTCTCATACTTCTTAATACTTACTTCTCTTACACTGATCTTCATTTGTCTAAAATAATCAGCTCCTGATATAACAGTAAGAGCCAAAAGAAAACTTGGTCTGGCTTATAAATGAGCTTGCAAAATATCTGAAATTTGTCAAAGTGATCAGATTCAAGTCTCAGCTGTGAGACTCTGAGAACATCAAAAGCACTTGTGCTTTTCTTGTGCTTTTCCTGTTATTCTCAGATCTCACATCTTGCTCCTCATTTTCGGGTTTAGAAGGAACAGGTCAGAATTGAGTAAGCTCCAAGAGATGATTTATTTCTGATGAGACAAAGAAAAGACTGTTGGGAGCAGCACCATTTTTGTGCCATAGTACGTAATCATCATCATCACCATCACCATCATCATCATCATCATCATCATTGTCATCATCATCATCATCATCTTCTTCTCCTCATCCAACAGTCTTGCTATCCTTACCAGTGGCCATGGTTCCATCTATTTGGTTTTTTCGAGTGCCCCAGTGCAACAGCATGTGATCTGTCTACAGGAAGCCGACAGGGCTGACCTACAAAGGCAAAAGGCAAAGCGAACCTGGAGCCTTTTGTGTTCACAATGTCCAGGTTAAACAAACCGCTTAAGCAAAGGACTTGAACTGAACTAAACTGAGACCACTTTGCAAGGAGTTCATGAAAATGATGCGGATTAATTGCTCTAAGCTCATGTTGAGGGCTGAAAGGAACCAAGTGTGAAAACACACTACTTTTCCAGCTCGAGAACTGAAATTGGAGCTGTTCAAATATTTCAGCATCTGTATTTGTGAATACAAGAGTAAGCCTTTTACCTGGTTTCTACATTGATATGTCTAGCTTGTACATGCCTGTTTGTTTTAACCAGCCTTGCATTTGGGCTCTGATTATCCTTGATGAACAGAGTCAGTTTGTGCCCTTCACTGCTGAATATTAAAGGATAAGTCTGAATTGATTACAAGTTTTATAGAGCACCGATTAAAAATTTTACACCTCATCACCTCGTATTAAACTGCACGCAGCACGTTGTTCCTGTGGGATGAAAAGACATCACTGTTTAGAGCGGAACAGCCCAGAGATTGGTACTTGGTGGTGCTAGCAGCAGCGCCAATGGGCAGGATTGTTTTCAGATGTGTCAGACAGAGGGGGGCCTGCGACTTGTGACAGCTGCGCGGCTCAGAGCGAGACGATGAATACAAAGTAACAGCAGTAACCACAGTGAAATCCCTCAGAGCTCAGCTGACCCTTGTACGGTTTAATCAAGCGCTCATTCTGTTCGTAGGAGCTCGATTGGAAGTAAAACCTACAGGGTCAATTTAAGCCCAGCTTTTTTCTAAATGAACACTGCATTTTGCTGTGAGAGTAGTGTTTTTCAATGTGCATGGTTTCAATCTTGCAGGTATAATGCTTTCAGCATCACCTGATTATGTGTGCTACACGGTGGAAAGTCATACAGATCATCCGTCTATAAGATGTGGGTGAAATCCCACACAAGTTGGTGGTTCGTCACTTACCGATGTTAATCTCGTCGTCGGTTTCTGCATCGCCGATGCATTCAAACTGAAAATCCTGAAGAGACTGTGAAAACTTCTGAACAGCTGCAGAAAGACCTGCGAAAAAACAAGAAACATATTTGTGTCAGTGTATCTGTCATAGTAGCAGCTCATCTGGCTATATTTTTCCTCAAAAATACAATGATATTTAGGCATACTCCTAATACCAGCTTTTGGATGGGAATCTCAAGAACCTGTTCAGTTTTGGAGAATCTGTGTACACTAATAGCCTCAAATTCTTGTTCTTAGCTGAAAGGCATAGTATTTAGCTGTTGAAGCCCATCTGCCTCAAGGTTCTGCATGTTGCATTTTCTGTGAAGCTTTTCTGCTCACCACAGTTGTAAAGAGTGATTATTTGAGTTACCCTAGCCTTCCTGTCAGCGTCCTCACTCTGAAGCGTTTCCGCCTGCAGAACTGCCGCTTACTCATGTTTTTTGTTTTTCCACACCATTCTCTGTACTCCTTAGAGACTTTCCCATTTGTTTGTTAAACAGGCGCTTGAGTAGGAGCCACGTTGCCATGGCACGGCACAGCGAACAGAGCAGTATGGGCAGAGAATGAAAGAAGACAGTGTCAGAGAATGAAAAAAAAGGAAAAACAAACCACCCCAAGAAGCTGCATCAAATCTGTGTATGAATATACACAACATGGGCAAAGGTTTATGGACAACTGTCCATCACATCCATATGTAGTTCTTCTCCTAGCTTTTTCCCACAAAGTTGGAAGCACACACCTTTTTTTTGTATGATATAGCATTACAATTTCTCTTCACTGGAACTAAGAGGCTCAACTGTGTTCCAACATGTGCACAAAGTGAGGCCTATAAAGACATGGTCTGTCAAGATTGCTGTGGAAGATCTCGAGGGTCTTCACCGAGCCCTGACCTCAAACCCCTAGATCACCTTCGGAATTCCTCCTTGGTGCCTGACCTCACTAAAGCTCTTGTGACTGAATGAGCATAAATCCAAAATCTAGTGGAAAGCCTTCCCAGAAGAGTGGAGGTTATTATAACAGCAAAGGAAGACAAAATCTGGAATGGCATGTCCAACAAGCACATATGTACATGACAGTCAGGTGTCCACAAACTTTTGGCCAAATGTTTGATCATATTTTTTACAAGAAATATAGAGATATACAGGGGTTAGACAATGAAACTGAAACACCTGTCATTTTAGTGTGGGAGGTTTCATGGCTAAATTGGACCAG
>JAOUQY010000021.1:15099546-15110755 GCA_028566355.1 Doras micropoeus
TGTGCTTGCTGCATATGAAGGAATGTTAGCATGCTCCTCTACATCTCTGTCTTCAATAATGGATAAGGCATCCTCATGTCATCCTAAACCCTGGCTGTATTCCTGTAGCCAGAAATAAGGATCAGTAAATAATTTACACTATATCAGCTCATGAAGTCTAGATTGGCTCATACTCTGCTTCACCCAGCCTGTCTAGACTGACCGATGCGCTGTTTGGACATTATTTTGGTTTCCAAGTTGGATTTCCGGCACTGAAGATATGAGCGTCATGTCACCATGATACAGAGACTGTCTCGTTTCTGTCTACCTATTTTTATCCTTCCTCTTCTGCAAGGTAAGAAGCCACAAAGGGGTCTGGTTTACTGAATGTGTCGACCTTGCTTTCTTCTTTCCAGAGGTCATAACTAATGCCTCAGATGAAAAAAATGAATGTTATGCAAATGTTATGGAACAAAGAATAAGAGAAATTCATCCGCCTACATGCGACATCCTGCAGTGTCACACTCAAATTTCTGCAATTTAACACCTGGAGGCAATCATTTGATATTCCATCATCACTTGTTCTTAGTTGTTCTTAATAACGGTAATAACCAGTGCTAATTTAGACATCCTACGCTGAATATTATGGGATGTCATTGATATATATGTTTCAAAATATGAATTCAGACAGCTTTTATTCATCAGTTATTCCTTTAGGTAAATTATCTTTGAACTCTTGACATAAGATAAAATAAAAACGTGTTAGGTATTTAATTTATTGAAAGTATGAGACTACAAGTATAAAAGAAGAAATAAAGACATCTGTATTTTATATCATATACTAATTTTAGTCACTGATGGTAAATTAGTGCCTGTTTATCCAAGGAATCAATGAATGTGAAAAAACATGAGCTAACTCTAACTAAAAACATAATAGCTAAACTTTCGTATGTTAACTAGCATAATAACTGATGATGCAAACTAGCCGAATGCTAATAGCTAGCTGTTATGATACAAACTCCCTTCATAAATGCAAAGTCTGCATATTAGCAGCTAGATGACAGATTACAGATTCTTCTTCTTCTTTTTCTTGTTTTCATTAGATCTCAGGTTTTAGAAAATTAAACCAGAGTCTGTCTGATGCTAAAATATCATTAGATTATGACTAGAAATGTATGATTAGAGTGAAATGTAGTGATGTTTGAAAATATAGGGAGGAATCTATTGTGTATTGTCTGCGCTATACAAAAAAAAATTCTTGGAAACAAGGCTTTTTCATCAAGACCCATAGCAAATGCCGAGAGACTGTTGTAGAAATTAAGGAATTTAATAAGAGGAGATGTTATTAAAAAAAATCATGGGCAATGCAAAAAAACTTTCAGAAAATGAAAGGGCAGAGAATCTGAAGCAGCTGGATGCAAATCGGAAGCAGAACATTACTAGAGCTATTAAGCAATCCATTAAGTACAGAGAACCTTTTGTGAATGATTGAAAAACACTTTTCAGCCAAGTATTAAAAATGACAATTTAATTTATGAGTATGCTAGTTTGTCCAATTACATTTGGCCCCTTAAAAAAAGAGAACCAAATATAAAAAAAGTGCTGCAATTCCTACACGTTTTAATCAGTGTGGATGTAAACACCCCCTATAAAAACACACACACACACACACACACACACGTGTGGGCAGGAATGAGGTCAGTGAACAGCACAGTGGCCGGATCTGGTTAGATGGCTTATGTCAGTTAAAACAGTCATATCGCTAAACATTTCAGATGCCTTAAAGAGATACAACCTTCACAATGGATTTTTAAGTGACCATGTTGTGTGTGTGTGTGTGTGTGTGTGTCCATCCAAATGTCTCCACTGGAATAGGAACAGCTAGTATTTTTAACTTTGTGGGGACATTTAGCTGGTACCCATAAGGGTTAGGAAAGTGGGTTTTGTGTTGTAGCTTTTAACAACAACAAAAAATAGGCATAAAAGTTGCCTTTTCATTATTGAGGTTAAGATTAGGGTTAAGGTTAGGGTTAGGGTTTGGCTTAGGGTTAGCATTAATTAGCTGCAGTAATAATTATGTCAATGGAAAGTCCTCACAAGTATAGCAGTACATGCATATTTGTGTGTATGTGTGTGTGTGTGTGTGTGTGTGTGTGTGTGTGTGTGTGTGTGTGTGTGTTTGTCCTCAGGCTTGGAGATCACAGACCCTGGACAAGTAGTGTACAAGGAAGATAGAATCAGTGGAGTGGTAGAACATGAAGTAATCCTAAAATGTGGCCCAACCCTCCCTGATGTCTACATCTGGAGCTTCACCAAACCAGGCACTGAGACGATTCGAGCTGTGGTGTATAACTTTGGAAAGGGTCCAAAGATGCAACCCCTGGCCCAGGACTTGGGCACCCTGAACATCAGTAACAGCGCCTCTCTATACATAGAGACACTTCCTTTAGCAGCAGAGGGCTTATACACCTGCCAGGCTCTGTATGACACTCCTGAAGGAGCCAAGCTTTACTACTATTACATGTATCTACGAGTTCTAGGTTCGTATTGTGTTACTTTAGCCAACAGTAGATTATCTTTTTGTTTGAAGAAAAGAAACAAACATATTTAAATATTGTATTAAATAATCAAGCTTAAGTTCAAAAAACACCCATTGTCTCCAATGGCTTTTCCATGACTTCATCAACAGTGCCAGTCTCCAAACCATATATTGTGCAAAGCAACTCCTCAGCAGTTGAGGGTTTGTCATTTTGGATGCGCTGCAATCTGGAGAATGGCACAGAACCAATACACTATGTCTGGGAACAGGAGAACCGCAGTGGGCAGGTCAGCATATTGGCTGAGAGCAACAGCAGCGTGGTTAACATGACTTTGGTGACCCGCAACCACACAGGTTGGTTCAGGTGCCTGGCCAGGAATGAGGTCAATGAGCAGCACAGTGACCGGATCTGGTTAGATGTCTTATGTGAGTAAACATTTCAGATGCCTTAAAGATATACAATCCTCACAAGTTATCTCCTTCCAATTTCTTTGGTCTTGTCATCTGATAGAAACAGTAATATTTTTAAGACACATTAGGTTTGCTAATTTTGGAGTGAAGAAGATATATAGGAAGAATGTGAGTAAGTGTCTACTCATCTGCTAATGCTTTTATGCATTTAGTTGGACCTGACCTTCCTCAGATTGATGGCACAATATATTCCGTAACATCTCAAGGATATTCCATCCTGGAGAAAAGAAACATCTCCCTCATGTGTCAAGCTTCCTCTAACCCTCCCAGTCAGTACATCTGGTTCTACAACAACTCAGAGATCTACTCTGGACAACAGCTCACAATCAGCAACATCCTCCGTGTAGACACAGGCTACTATGCCTGCTTGGCCCAGAACACTTACCTTAACACCCGTTCTAAAAAAACCATCACTCTCACCGTCTACTGTGAGTACTACTACATGCTTCCATATCATCGAGGGAGTCATTTTTTTTCTAGTGAAGCTTCGTGTTATCATTACGTGCCATTATCTAGTAAAATAGAGCAGATTCCATTCAGACCTACACCTGAACAAAGATACCCTCTTAGAAAAAAGATTACATTTAGAACCCGTGTCTGTCCCTCTGGAGAAATCAGAGAGAATTCCACATAGTAAGTCTTAAGAACATAAGAACACTTAAATATGCAAAAAACTCTTCTGAAACCATTTTTTACAATGATTGTGAAGTCTAGGGAGGCTATGATTGTGCTGCAAAAATTTGAGAGAATATAAAAGAGAGATCAGATTTAACTTTGTAGGTTATATAGTAAAGTAAAATGTTCTGCCTTAAATATGTTTTAGTGCATGGTATATCTTACAGTATGGTCTATATCTTTATAACTAAACTGGAGTCATCTGTATCTACACAGACATATTTATATACAGATCATGTTTGCTGAACATGTTCCCTGGTCTTCTTCTCACAGACCCTCCAGATGGAGAGCCAAGTTGTTCCATCTTCCCAGTGAAGAACTACACTGACCTGGCCCTCTTCTGCTCATGGAAGGGAGGTTATCCTCCAGCTACTCTCAAATGGAGTCCATATATGAATGGTGAGAATGGGCAGGTCATCACTTATGCCACTCAGATTCAGCCAGGTCTGGAGACTGCTAACAATTCTGTATACACCTGTTATGGCTCACATGTTGCATTAAACTTCACTCAGACCTGCCGCACCAGGACATGTGAGTATGAGTAAGACTTTTCTGTAACTAGCTTGATTACTTATGGAGATAGAGGTAGAAAAAGCCTCCAACAAACTGGTCATCAGACTACCCAGTTGACTGAATACCTTAAAAATAATATAAGCATGTAAAAATAGCTTAATTATTTTTAGCTTATTTTGCCAACAGACAGAGCCTCCAACATACAGGTGATCAAATTGATTGAACATTTTCTGACTATGTTGAATGTTTCTTAGGGCTGCCATATGGAGAACCCCAGTGTTCTGCAAATTCTAGCCATAGTAATGAATACCTGATATTGTCCTGTTCATGGGAGGGTGGATTCCCACAGGCTCTGCTATGGTGGGCTTCCAGTTCTGGAGAAATACAGGGTACATCTATGGAAGCCACCAACATCTTGATCCTGAATGCAAGTGCTACCTACGATGGCAAAACCTTTGTGTGTCATTCCAAACATCCACTGATGAAAGAAAGCAAGCGGTGTGTGATCAAATTGGGTAAGACCTGCTCAAAATGAATATTTACCTGACATTGTGGATTTACACCTGCTCTATTTTGAAATATATCTCTTTCATTTAGAGATGCCAGTGTTGATGACTCAGCGCAGTGTGGTTTCAGTGTATGAGGGCAATGATGTTCAGCTCACTTGTATTCTGAGCAAAAGCTACCCACCAGTTACACAGATCACCTGGTACAACAACTCAAACCAGAATGTTGCTGAGACATCCAAGAAATATGTCCTGCAGCAAGATGGTGCTTGGTTTAACCTAACAGTGAAGGAGACAGACAGCAAGATGGACAGTGGACAGTACTGGTGTTTGGCTGCTAATGGTGTTGGAGGAGCAGAGATTCCCATTTTGCTTCAGGTGATAAGTAAGTGATTTGCAAAATTACACTGGATGGTTTAATCATGGGCTGATTAGTCATACTTTCAGTTTTCCATCAGGGTGATATTCATCTTATCCATTCACTAGCTGTCCTTGTGACCTTGTGCTGGTTCTCATAGTCCTGCATGTCTTTATTGGCATGAATCTTGTGTAGTGTAATAAGGTTTTCTGTAATATGACTATGCACCTGATCTGTTTATCAATGCCTGTTTTGACTGAGTGCTAATCTCATCCTCATTCAGGATACCCATCACCTCCAAATGTAACAATCAGTAAACTCATGTACAGTGGGCGACAGAGAACAGATGTTAATATGGAATGGCTAATTCAGACAGACGCTAACCTCACTGGGTTCTTCATCGAGTATCAGAGGCTTCCTTTCCCCGTAGGGAGGAGTGATATTGCTCCTCTCTGGCAAAAAGTGGCAGAAAATCTGGACCCCAGCACCCGCAGGTACCAGATTGCCAATTTGGATCCGACCAGCAAATACGCATTCCGTGTAACAGCTGTCAATCACAGAACCATTGGAAATCCTGCCCTGGTCATGAGCCCAGGTGAGAACTGATATGGCACTTTAAAGCTGATGAACAATAATTGATTATCAGTCACTACAACAGCAACATTTACTATTTTACAGTGCCACTTCCAGTTTCTAAACCATACATCATGCTGAGTAACTCGTCACCTCTGGAAGGTGCATCAGTGTGGATACGCTGCGGTCTGGAGAATGGTACAGATCCTATTTACTACATCTGGGAACAGGAGAGCCACAACGGCCTGGCCACCATATTGGCTGAAAGCAACAGCAGTGTAATTAACATCACCTGGGTGACCCGTAACCACACCGGCTGGTTCAGGTGTCTGGCTAGGAATGAGGTCAATCAGCAGCGCAGTGACCGGATCTGGTTGGACGTCATATGTGAGTCAAAGCTGTCACAGAGCCTGCATTCTCCACACAACAGTCCTGATCAACCCTCTATATAACTGAAGTCATTTTAAAAAAATTTTCATAATGTATACATTTTGACACTGGTCTATTCTACTTAGATGGTCCTGACATGCCTTGGATACATGCCATTGGCTACTCTGTCACAGAGATGGGATTCTCAGTCCTTGAGAAAGGGAACATCACCCTTATGTGTCAAGCCTCTTCTAACCCCCCCAGTCAATATGTCTGGCTCTACAAAAACTCCCTGGTGTTCACTGGACCACAGTTTACCATCACCAAGATTATCAGAATGCAGTCAGGAAATTATACCTGCCTGGCCCAGAACACTTATCAGAACACTAGTTCCAAGAAAACTATCACACTCACCGTTTATTGTGAGTGCTATTACACACCACTATGTTGAAATACACAAATGATTAAAATTGCACAGAAAGCAAGTATAACTCAGAGTATAACTTAGGGTACTCTGTTTGCTTCTTCATAACCTGGTGTTTTGTGATACTCATCTGTGCATTTTTTGGATGCTTACCCATATTGAATATTTTGTTCATTCAGATCCACCAGATGGCTTTCCCTCATGTACCATTTTCCCAGCCAATAATTACTCTGATCTGGCGCTATTCTGTTCCTGGGATGGAGGTTACCCTTCAGCTACCTTGAACTGGAGTCCATATATGAATGTGAATGGAGATAACAGAGAGGCTATCACTAATATCACTCGGATACAGCCAGGCTCTGATACGGCTAACAATTCAATATTCACCTGCCATGCCTCACATGTTGCACTAAACAGCACCCAAAGCTGCAGCACTAGGACATGTAAGTGCAGGGACCATGAGATAATATGAGTCATGAGTTTATTCAAATGTTTTGACCTAAGCTGGTCAAATATTTTCTTGGTTTTTGACCTCCATAAAGTAAAACATCACACAATCTGCTAAATCTTCAAAATGTCACCTGCTTTTCATATAAATATCCTGTGATTCCTAGGGCTGCCCAATGGAGAACCCAGGTGTTCTGCAAATTCCATTCGTAATAATGAGTACTTGATGCTTTCCTGCTCCTGGGATGGTGGTTTCCCTCGGGCTCTTCTGTGGTGGGTCTCCAGTTCAGGGGACATGCAGGGCACATCTGAGTTAGACAACAGCACCCTGGTCATGCGCTCCAGTGCTAACTATAGTGGCAAAACATTTGTTTGTTATGCCAGACACCCACTGGCTAAAGAGAGCAAGCAATGCAGTTTAAAATTGGGTAAGACCTCTTACCTCATCTCACTGACCGAACTAAGCAAAAATTGCTTATCATTACATTATACCTCAGCACTGTTGAATTGTTGAATCTGATTGGTCAGAAGCTGTGGATGAATTTTCTATAACAGGAGCTCTGACAATAGTTTCAACTGCATAAAAATGATTCTAATGTATTATGGCAATCGTAGCTCAGTGGACTACTGACTGGAAGGTCATGAGTTCAAATCCCAGCACCACCAAGCTGACACTGTTGGACCCTTGAGCAAGGTCCTTAACCCAGAACTGCTCAGTTGTATAATTGAGATAAATGTAAGTCACTCTGGATACGGGGGTCTACCAAATGCCATAAATGTACATTTCTATTTAACATTTATGGAAGGAGTATCCAGTGTCAACACTTAAATGATAAAAAGGTATGATGTTTTTAAATACAAAAATACAACCTCGTTTTGCATTGGCAAATTGCTGAGGGATAAAAGGAAAAAAAGCACTGTTATTAACACACATTTCAAAAATTATCTTCAGGGTGTTCTGCTTTACATTTGCATGGATTATACCACTGCATTACACACTGCATTAAGCTACTGCATTACACACTGCATTACACACTGCATTACACCACTGCCTTCACATATTTTGATGCCAAATACAATATCATAAAATCCACTCAAGTTGCTACTGTATTTGTTTTTAGTTTATTCACCATTCAAGTAGAGATTTTCCATATACTTCTCTCTTCCAGAGGCACCAGTGTTGATGACTCAGCGTAGTGTGGTTTCAGTCTTTGAAGGCACTGATGCTCTACTCACTTGCACACTGAGTAAAAGCTACCCCATGGCCACAGAGATCACCTGGTATAACAATATGAAGCAAAAGGTGGGGGACAATTCCAGGAAATATATCATTCAGCAAGCTGTTGGATGGTCCTTGACAGTGCGGCAGACAGATGGCATGGTGGACAGTGGACAGTACTGGTGTTCTGCTACCAGTGCTGTTGGAGCAGCAGAGATCCCAGTCACGTTGCTGGTGATAAGTGAGTGGGGGGAAATGTTATGCATTTAATTATACCCTGAATTCCCTACAGGTCTAGAGAATAGTACAGCTAGGGAGGTAATGAATTTTTCATAAAGTTTAGATGATCATCAGTACACCGGAAATCTAATAGCCTAGCTTAATTTAATGAATCCCAGTTCCCAGGTCATATGATTTGTAGTAATTAAAGTATATTTCAATATATATCCCAGTAATATTTGCATTCTAATCCCATATTGCAAAAAAAAAACCCATGTAGTGTTGGTACTTCTAAATCTAGGGTATATGGTTCAGTTTTAAGCGCTGATTACTGTTTGTGCAGCACTCTGCATGTTCTTGTGTCCCAGGGGGGTTTCCTCTGTGTACACTGAGTTTCTCCTGCCTGCCAACAATATGCTGGTAGATAAACTGACTACTCAAGTTTTTCTGAACTGGATTTCCCTGGCTGTAAATATGTGAAGCCCTGTGATGGACTAGTGTCCATCCAGGGAGCATGTTTGCCTTGAGCCCAGTGTTTCTGGGAAAGGCTCTTGATCTCCTATGATCCTAAGCAGAATAAAAAAGAGATTAATAAATATGAGTGAATCTCAGAGTACATACAAATGACTAAAAGGTTCATTTATTTATGATTATAATTAATAATTAATGAAAGTATAAATCTATAGGGATTACTACAAAATCAGGAAAAGCATATTTAACTTAAGAAGACTAAAGCCCTATGAATGGACCAGTTTATAGAAATACATTTTTAATTTGGAATTTTGTGTGTGCCAGTTCCAGTTTCCAAACCCACCATGCTGCTTAGTGACTCTTCGCCAGTGGAAGGCACATCAGTGTGGATGCGCTGTATTGTGGAAAAGGGCACAGAACCTATTAACTACACATGGGAGCAGGAAAGCCAGACTGGGCTGATCACAACACTGGCCAAGGATAACAGCAGCGTGGTCAGTGTTACCCGGGTCTCCCGTAACCACACTGGCTGGTTCAGGTGCTTGGCCAGGAATGAAGTCAATCAGCAGCTCAGTGACCGGGTCTGGTTAAATATATTATGTGAGTGAGAGTGTTTTCATACCTTTAACAAGCCTTGCTGTCCACATCCCATGTCCATGTAAGCTTTCACATGGTAATAAGCCAAGATCAAGAATCGGGTATACCAGATAAATTCCTATTGGATGGATTTTCTGAAGGCGCCGATGATCGAACAAGTGTCTAGAATAGGGTTGTGAAATTTGTTCTAGGCAACAGGCCACTTCACACTTGACTGATGTGAACTGGACCAAACCAAAGAAATCAGTTTAGTAGAGAATAACAACTCTTTTTGCTAAGTTATCTCCATGTATCTGAAAGGCACATACTAAATACATGGACCAATTGAACATATGTTGGCTGCAGTAATAATAATACTTAATAATAATAATAATAATAATAATTGTTATTTATATAGCACCTTTCATACATAAGTGCTTTACAAAGTGCTTTTAACAAGCACTGGGTAAACAGTGTACTGAAAAATAATTTTCAGTCTGTATAGTAATGTCCCTGAGATTATTGCTCTATTTTGCCCCCTATTGGACTAAAACAGACTTGCTCTTTTTCAAATCTTTCATATATATATATTTTTTTGTATCCAAAAGGTGATTTTAATTTACATTCATCTGTTGCTGGATTAGAAGCTTTACTGGGCTGGTCCCCACCCATCATATGTTTTAAACCCTTCACCAAGCATTCATTGCATTTTGTACTATACTAAACTGTGGTTTTTAAACATCCTGCCCTTGTTAGGAATATCATACAACAGACTTATTTGTGGTAACTACATTAGTTGTAAGAGGAAACTGCATATTTACACCTGTTCCTTTAATATTTCTTGGGCTTCCTTTCAACCTTGATGGGCCCCAACTATCAGCACATCCAAATGTCTGCTAAGCTCATTAAAATTATGCTCCCCTTTCAAGGTCCATCCATTTTTGTGTACCTTGTGTTGTCATATTGGGAAACAGAAGGCATACACAGTAAAGACACTAAACATATTGATAAAAATCTGCTCTTGAGATCTCCTTGTTCTACAGTCTTGAATTATTCATTCGTTGAGTTAATTTAATCACTACCTGCATCTCATCTATCAAAACAAGACAAAGTGTGTAAAATGTAATGGTTATAAGGCAAAGCACGCAGGTGCGAAAACAAGAGATGAGCAAAATAGATGAGCAAATCTTATGCATCAAAATGCCTAGTTCTAAATACGAGGTTCTTGAATACGAAAGTGGTTGAGGGATGACTATGAATTAATACGGTACGTAATAGGAAGAGGATAAGGTTAGCTTTCAGCCGTTTTTGCCATTCACATTCTCATCTTATTCACAGTTGTTAATCATGCCATTTTCATGCCTTGAGCATATATCTTGAAAAAGGCTCTTATAATTTAACTTATTTTGGGTAAATGAATGTGCCGCAGGGAAACAGGAATTCCTGTGCTATGGGTTGCTAAGGAAAAGTTCATTGTTGTAGACTATATTATGACATTGATCTCCCAGGCACTGGTGGTTGAAGGAAGAGTTTACTTAACTGGAAACTAAACAGAACAGGTAACATAGGCTGTTTGTATGAACCATCAATTAAACCCAGGCACATTTTTATGCCTGCCTACATCTCTTTTCTGAAGCTCTCTCTCTAACATCAGCATCCAAGCTTATCTACATTTATGTGTTAATGGTATCTTGTGTTTAGTTGGCCCAGACTTACCTCAGATAGTCGTCACGGCCTACTCAGTAACAGATAACGGATATGCCGCTCTGGAAAATGGAAACGTCTCCCTCGCTTGTCAAGCCTCTTCTAACCCTGCCAGCCAGTACGTCTGGTTCTACAACAACTCCCAGGTCTACACTGGACCACAGCT
>JAOUQY010000021.1:15119690-15136845 GCA_028566355.1 Doras micropoeus
CCAAGTTAACTCCGAATGTGTAAACCTACAAAATGTGCAGGGGGTTGAATATTACTTGGAGGCACTGTATATATATAATGCTTATATTATATGGAATACACCCACTTTAAAATATTGTTTACAACGTGCAATAGTGTAATACAGTGTAATCCTTAGCTAAATAGTTTAACTACAGTGCAATACCTTTACATAATTTATTTGCTGGTGTTTATTTGTTGTTGTTTTTTACTGTCACCTGATGCAACGTAATTTCGTTCGACACTGCATCTTGATGTAGTGGTTGAATGACAATAAAAGTGAATCTGAATCTGAATCTGAATCTCACCATCCAACCAAGACTGGAAAAAAGACCAGTTGATTTCTTTTTCTAATCTTCATCTGTCTGGTTTGGGTGAGTCTGTGTCCATGATAGCCTCAGTCTAATGTTCTTGCCTGACAGGAGTGAAACTCAATGTGGTCTCCTGCTATTGTGGCCCATGCACCTCAAAGTCAATATTTTGTGCATTCTGAGCTGCTTTTCTGCTCACCATGGTTGTACAGAGTAATTATCTGATGTACTATGTCATTCATTAGCAGCAGCTCAAACCTGAAAATCTTTTCATTTTTCCACTGACCTCTCTTATCAGCAGAACTGTCACTCCTTCTGTGTCTTTTTGTTCTTTGCACCATTCTGTGAAAATCCCAAGAGATTTGTGAAGCAGTTTGTGAAGTACTCACACTAGCCCAATCACGGCTGGTGAGCGGAGGCAGCAAATGTTGGATTCTAATCACAGAATGCAGTGCTGATATATAACACTGCTGCACAGAGATATCACAGTGACTCAGATAGGCTATTTAGCAGTCTGTGAGATGATGACCATGATGCCATTTACTGCAGTATTAGCTAGGAATCTGAAGTTTTGGTACCTAATCTGCTGGAGCACACGGTAAAGATACAGATGAGGTGGGAGAGCAGGACAGATTAAAGGTAGAGATAAAGCAAGGGTTAAAGCAAGGGATTTTTTCTTTGAATAAGACATTCAATGCGCCCTACGATGGATTGGTGCCCTGTCTAGGGTTGTTCCGGCCTTGCGCCATAAGCTGCCGGCTAGGCACCGGCTCGCCCGTGATCCTGAAATAGGAATAAGCGGTTAAGATAATGAGAAAGACATTCAATGCAAAAAAATGTTAGCTCAGAATATAAACATCAAATAAATCTTTGCACCATTTAAGTTTGCATACTGATGATAAATTAAAGGGTGGATATTATGTTAAAGGGAAAGCTAACGTTTCAGGAAATTATAATATCGAGGTCTGTTTGAGATGGAGTTACACTGCCTCTCAAAGATTTTCTAACTTTTTCCCCCTGATTTTATTATAATTTAAACTCTATTGCCAATTAAATCATAAAAAAAAACAGCTGCATCAAATTCCTGAATCTTTGAATCTTCCTAATCATCACTATCTACTCTCAGGCTATAACAGGACGCTAGATAAGTGCTTTATTAAAGGTGCATATGTTAGTGAGGCAGGTTCTGTAATACTGTTAGTTATTATAAGCTGGGATTTGTCTTACAGTTGATAATAGGCAGTGTTATTTTCAACTGTAATTTGAATAGAATATGTCAGACATTTTTTGTCACTTGTGTTTGCACACAGTGAAATTGGACCTCCGCGTTTAACCCATCCATGCAGTGAGACACACACTAGTGAACACACACTAGGGGCAGTGAACACACATGCCTGGAGCGGTGAGCAGCCCTAGCCACGGCGCCCGGGGAGCCAATGGGGGTTAGGTGCCTTGCTCAAGGGCACTTCAGCCAAGTGCTGTCAGTCATGGGAATTGAACGCGGGACCTTCCGATCACAGACACCCTAACCACAAGACCATGACTGCCTATGTGTACTGTATGTTGTGTGCTGTAAGTGCCTAATTAGAGGGATCCAGGTTACCCAGGGATCCAATTACATACTTTTCCAGTATATACAGTATATTGTAAATGTATACTGTCAGTATTATGCTCTGATCATTATCTCTATGCATATTATCAAACCTTTAACCATATCAATCTGACTGCTAACTATATATTATATAATGTATACATTTATATATTGTAGTTATATAATTATTTTCAGGTGAAGCTTTATTGTTTAATGAGGGAGGTTATGGCTTAGAATGATTCATACCCTATATAAGGTATGCATATTTATTACACAGCTTCTCCACCGTAGGAAAAATCACGTGGAGAAGAAATGGTGCAGGCTGACTGCAAAAGACTTAAGAAGAATAAAACATGAGGTTACCAGGAACCTGTTAGCCTCCAGTGTCATGATATTTCAGAACGGCAACCTTCCAGGAACGTCCAGAAGAACAAGGTGTCAAGTGCTCGACTCACAAGCCGAAGTGTCGTGACTGTGCTAAGAAATACCAGAAGACCGGTTTCTGGACTTTTTTTGGGTTGAAGAAGGACTGAAAATCAACTCCCCAACCTACTGCCATCTTCTAGGAGACACCTCGTTCAAGCAGTGGTACAGGAAGAAGTCAGCAACATTCAAGAAGGCCATGATCTTTAGGCAGGACAATGCTTTATCGCATTCATCAAGGTACACCACTGCTTGGCTAGTCAGCAAAGGCATCAGAGATGACAGAATGATTACCTGGCCCCCTCTGTCACCTGACATTAAATCTTGTTGAGAAGTTCTGGGTCATTCTGAAGTATGAGATTTACAGTGAAGCAGACAATTCACCTCTTTGAATAGCATTTGGGAGGCTGTAGTGGCTGCCTCAGCTAAATTTGATCATGAGCAGATGAAGAAATTGACAGATTCAGTGGATGGAAGGCTCATGGCAGTTATTGAAAAGAAGCATGGCAAAGAACATTCACCATAGTTTTGAAGGGCCAAAAAAGTTTTAGACGTTATTTTGTTAGGTAGTTATTAAATAATACCTTAATATGAAATTTAGTTGCCTACTAATTATGCATACTAAAAGATTACTAATTACGATGCAAGCTCAGATAGACAAAGCTATTTTTTTTCTTTGTTACACATTATATTTTGATGTGAAATAAACATTCAGGATCAGAATAAACATTAGTAAAACTAAGCTGAGAAATACCATTTGCTTGATTGTGCATGCAGTATAAAACTATTGAACTTGATTTCGTTTCTTAAACCAAACATCTTTTAAAAAGCTTGCTGCTTATGTATAAACTAATCATAGTCTTCAGGTTAATTGTGTGTATTCGCCTTTGAGAAGGCACAGATCAGTGTGTTTGTTCACATTACATGGACGTGTAACATGAGAACCTCATCAATGAATGTAGAGAGCTCTTAGTTTCCCTTCCCTGGCTGAACACAATATTGCTGTTGGTTGAAATGTGACTCTGTACTGGACATTAGCACAGTAGTGACCTCAAACAGAGAGACGGTCCAGCTCTCAGACACAATCAGCATCTGTGATTAAATTACGATTATCCCATGCCATGAGTGTGCAAAGACTGCATGGTTTACATTAGTATTGTAGCAAGGATGGACCTAGCTAAGACATGTCTGTAATTATAATAGTTAAATTGATTAATATGTGGTGATAATTCATTGTGAACGTTCTTTCAAATTCTGGTCCAGTGCAACAGCAGATTTTTTTTGTAATGTTGTATCCATTGTGGGCTTTGCATGCTAGAATGAGGTCATGACTGGGTTCATTTTGTAGGAATGTAAAACCATTGAGTTTGGAGAGAGTGTGGTGTCGGTGTAGGTAAGTCTCCCGCTTGCTGTGTGTGAAGCAATGGAAAGGTACAAAGACCACAGATCCCGGTGTACTGCTGAATTATGAATGAGACACAGGTATCATCGCGTCATCTAAAACCCAGTCTCTCCTCTCTACTCCACTGCATTCCTGCAAATGGAAGGGGGTTGGGGGGGCGTGACGGTAAATAATTAAAGCCAAATCAGTTTACAGACACTCAATCAGCTCTTACTCAGCTTCTCACTGCCTGTGTACACCAGCTAAGCTCATTGCTTGGACAGGACGCCGTTTATTTTCAGAATACCTTCAACAGATTTTCAATTTTGGAATTTCTTATGGTTTTTACTAAAGGATATGGCATTGGTCACCTGAGCGTCATGGCACCATGGTACACAGACTGTTAGGGCTGGCTGATTTCTCCCTAACTGTACTCCTGCTTCCTCTCCTTCTGCATGGTAAGAGGTCATGCACTTGGCATAAGAGATTAAACTCCTGGCACTGCATGTACGCCTGGCACTGCAACTATTATTTTTATTTAATAAAACTGCACCAGGGAGATCTTAACATTCAGAAAGATTGCTAACACTTTTAAGAATTTTAGCACTATTGAAATGTACCGTTATCACACATTGAAGTGTTTTATTCCTTTTATGCCATAGCAATTTACTAATACTTTTGTTATTTATTAAGAAGCATCACATTGCATGTTATGTTCATTTACAGTTACATTTAATGTTATGGAACATCAGCAAAACAAGTTCCTATTATTACTTACATGACAGCAGTTGCAGAAAACTTCACCATATCGGCTAATAAGCACACTTATTAATCCTTTAATGAGCGTGTGCCATGTAGGTCCCTTAGATGGAAAACTGCACTTATAGAAATGATCATTTATTAGAACGAGTACATTATTATGAACCTGTAATCTGCAGCTGCATTACTATCCACGCTGCTGTTACAGAAAAGTAGTCACCTTCTGACCAATCAGATTCAGCAGTGCTGTGGTATATCTGTTGATAACATCCTAGTAAATTTGTCTATGCATGCAACTTTTGACTTTTTTGCTGTTGCAAATGTCTTTCCTCTGGTAAGCCTGCTAATGCATGCATTTATGCATGCAGGTCTGGAGATTGTGGACCCGGGGCAAGTCATCTACAGAGAAACCAGGACCAATGGTGTGGTAGACAAAGGAGTGATCCTGGAATGTGGCCCCACTCTCCCCGACATCTACATCTGGAGCTTTACAAAACCAGGCACCGAGACGATTCAAGCCGTAGTGTATAACTTCGGGAAGGGTCCAAAGCTGCAGCAACTGGCCAAAGATTTGGGTGACCTGAACGTCATCAGTAACAGCGCCTCTCTATCCATAACAAAGCTTCCTCTGGCAGCAGAGGGCTTATACACCTGCCAGGCTCTGTATGACACCGCTGAAGGAGCCAAGTTTTACTATTACTATGTGTATCTGCGTGTTTTAGGTTAGTGACTAGTGTTCAAGGTGAGATCTAATACAGGATGAACTCGACAGTATTTCTTACATGAGTAAAATAATCTCTTAATGCATCAGAGTCTAGGGTGTCCTCTAAATACTGATCAGCACAAGGTTTTAAAGTTCAACTGGAAAGAAATATCTAGATAGTGCCATCACCTGGTATGAGATCTTTTTAACTGAGACAAAGAAAAATGATTGTTTTAAATTTAGGGTGGAAAACTTGTTATGAAATGACCTTAAAATATAATTTTATCATAAACCCAAAAGGAGTTTCAATAGTGCATTTATGGCATTTGGCAGACACCCTTATCCAGAGTGACTTGAGTTTATCTCACTAACACAACTGAGCAGTTGAGTGTTAAGGGCCTTGCTCAAGGGCCCAACAGAAGCAGCTTGGCTGTGGTAGGATTTGAACTCATGACCTTCTGGTCAGTAGACCAACATCTTAACCATTGAGCTACACTGCCTGAATAGAATTTACGCAACAATTTTGATAAAGTTAACCTAAAGCTCCCATTTAATGTGACCAGCAAAGTTTTACAGGCTTCCTTACAGATAAGGAACAATTATTGTCACATTGAACATGTTCAGCATTATGGAAGAACAGAAAGAATCGAAAGTGGAACAGTATTTTGATTCAGAACATGAATTATGTTTAACCATACCCAAAGAGCAGACCACTCACAGCTCATATGGTTTCATTAGGACAGTTAAGGGTGATTTATAGCTATATCAAGTGCTTTATGGGCAAACGTTTAAAGTTTTTATGCCACTTGGCCCAAATGCAACTAACAAGATTTAATGCAGTACTGAGACTCAGGTCCATATCATGATTTCAGGAGTTGCATATTGTATTGAACCCTTTGTCTTGAAGTAGTGTTAAGAATAACTTTTGCATCCAGAAATGTTTTATTACCGTAGCCACGCTTTTACTGCAAATGATCGTATAAACGGTTATAAATGAACAAAACTGGTCGGTATATTAGAGAAAAAGATGAGTGCATGCAAAATTTTAAAAAATGCCTTGCATTCTGATACACTTAATTAGTAGTGAGGCTTGATTTGATTAATAACTAAATGACAGAGTGAAGAATAATATATGAACAGCAAGAGAAAGAATCGCAAACATTTAAACGAATGATTTCCCTCAAACACTGTGATAGTTGGCCAATTCAGGATGTCATCGGAAAACCCCAGATGGTTATTTTACCAAGTCAAATGACACACTGAAAGATCATTTAAGATATTGTTTTCAATTGTTATGGAAACAATTTTGCAGTTACTTAGACTGTGTTAGTCTACGTTACCTATTTATTCCCAACTTTCAGTAAATCTATGTTGATTTAAGACCATTTTGATATGCTAATCTTTATAACTGGTTCACTTCTGTTAATTGTCATTTCTAACCAGGCAGGTTTGGGTCAGTATTTTTTATCATGGGCAGCTATGAGTTCTTTTCTCATGACTGTGATCAAGGCATTACTGCTAGCAAGCTATTATGTGTCCATGGTCAGGTTAATATCAGACATACGTACATGCAGGCAGCTAATGTACAGGAAAGCTGAACGAATGTTAACAGAAATATTACACAAGACCAGGTAAATATAGTCTGTTCAGTTTTGGCTAGCATTTTTCTCTACTTAATCATTAGCAGCATTACCAAATATTGAACCATATTATGCACGCGAGAATCAGCATAAGTTGCTAGCTAGCTAACAGGTATGTTTTCTCAAGAATGCTACTGATACTAATGTAGTGAATGCTACTCCAATGTTAGCTTGTGTTTAAAGAGCTTTTTGTAATAAAAATAATTCAGAAAAAGAGACTGTTCATAAAGCAGTCACATGCTGTAATAGTTGTGCATTTCAAGATGGTGTTCAGAGTAGTTCCATTATTTTTGCATTTATTATTATATTGTATATTGCATGTTGTGTGGACAATGCTAAAATACTTTGAAGGAAACATATTAACATTCTAGTTTTCTGAACTATCCAAACTATTCTAATTATTCTTGTCTTTTGTTTTATTATCATTCAGTAAATCATACTTAAAATATAGGTAGTAATTTAGCATATCGTGCCCATATCTAATCGTCCAAGCAAAATTCTGGACTGATTTTTGTCGAAGATCAACTATAAAACCACAAAAATCAAGGTGCTTATGACAACTTTATGAGCTCAGGGTGTCAGAATTGCCGGTTATAATTTTCAAAATTAAATGGTCTAGAGGATTCAAGATGGCTGTAAATCTCTGTAGGTATAGAAGGACCTGATGAGAAAACATGATGTCAGCAAAAAATGTTTTAGCTGAAGAAAAACATGGTTAAATCCAATCCAGTTGTCTACACTTATCAGTATATACTACTAATGTCATGCTTGCTAGTTAACAAGAGTACCACCTGTTGTAATGCTAAGATGTGTCCTACAGTGCCTGTGTCCAAACCCTACATCCTGTTGAGTGACTCCTCGCCAGTAGAGGGCGCATCAGTGTGGATGCGCTGCGGTCTTGAAAATGGCACAGGCCCAATTCAGTATGTCTGGGAACAGGAGAGCCAAAGTGGGCAGGTCAACAAACTGGCTGAGAGCAACAGCAATCTGATCAACATCACCTCAGTAAGCCGCAACCACACAGGCTGGTTCAGGTGCCTGGCCAGGAACGAGGTCAATCAGCAGATTGGTGACCGTATCCGGCTAGACGTCATATGTGAGTGAGAGCTTGGACAGTCTCTGATTCTTTTGAAATATCCACTCCATAATATTTCAATGATGTTTAGCAGTTCCTTACACAAACTTCTTTTAGTTGGGCCAGATCTGCCTCAGATTGATGTAACACCCTACTCAGTAACGGATCGAGGATACTCAGCTCTGGAGAGAGAGACAGTTTCCCTCCTATGTCAAGCCTCCTCTAACCCTCCCAGTCAGTACGTCTGGTTCTACAACAACTCCCAGGTCTACACTGGACCACAGCTCACCATCACCAAGATCCTACGAATGCACACAGGCTACTACGCTTGTCTGGCCCAGAACACTTACCTGAACACCCGCTCCAAGAAAACCATCTCTCTCACTGTCTACTGTGAGTTCTCTTCTATTTGGATCATATGGCCATTTCCTGTGTCTATGCAGCCTCTTCTGGTCAACCTCTAGTGTGCTCTTATCTGAACTTTCCTTGTCTATCATTCATACCTTTTTGTTTCCTATTATACTTTCCCCTATACCCATGCATACACATACACACATTGTTAGATGTCTGCTGTCTGGGGATGTGCAGCAAAATATTGTCCTCTCTCTACAACAAGCATCTGGATGAGGTAAAGACAACTTTCGGGCAGCTGTGACAATTGAAGGTATAGAGCTATGTTATTCTTTTCCCTCTATCATGACAAGCAATGGATGGCATTCTTGTCATGACCTCAGATGCATGTGCAGTGAGTTAATACCAACATTTTGCACATCGCTATTCACCTCTCAGACGTAACTGCAGGTGGTACTCAGACAGTTGCATGAGAGTTGCATAAAATGGGGGTACACGTATCCCTTGGCTACATGCAACTCTGATCTTTTTTCCCCCAATTTCTTGTGCAAAATCCAGTCTCAGACACTTCTACTTTTAAAAGAAATCTAATCATTTCAGAGGCATGAAGCATATCCAGGTGGTTTGGATATTCTGAATGGCGCATATACAGTATTCTGAATATGCAGAAATTTCCTCACATAAATATTGACATAACTTGAGCTTAAGTCACCTGTCAACTCTGAATATACGTAGCCCATAATACTTTGCCTAAGACTGTCAGACTGCTATAGAATTGTTAAGTACATATGTTAAGGTTGTTGTGATACGAACCTGAGTTAAGGATGTAATAGTAAGAGTTTTGTCCTAAATAGTTTTTTCTACGTGTATCTTTTAAAATACTGGTGGTGAATCCAAGGGTTGCTGGAGCCCTCCTCAAGAACTGTCCAAAAATTGTCCAAAATAATTCAAATGCAGTAAATGCATAATGTACGTTGTCTCTAGCTCTTAGTTTTACAGGCCCTGGCTTCTCTGGATCAGTTCCCTTCAGTGTTATTCAATGATTTCCTTCTCACAGATCCCCCAGATGGTGTGCCATCTTGTTCTATCTTCCCAACTAATAACTACAATGACTTAGCTCTCATGTGTTCCTGGGAGGGGGGTTACCCTCCAGCTACCCTCAACTGGAGTCCATATGTGAATGCAGACAGCTCACAGGGTGTCTCTAATATCACTCGGATTCAACCAGGCCCTGAGACAGCTAACAACTCTGTATTCACCTGCTATGGCTCACATGTGGCACTGAGTTTCGCACAACGCTGTAGTACAAAGACATGTGAGTACCATGGTTTACTGACCTTACCATAAAATAGGCTTATAAATATTAGAATAAATATCACGTTTTTGAGAAATTTCTGAACTCAAACCAGGATGTATCACCCTTTGGTTCAAATATCCCTTGTTTCCCAGGGCTGCCGAATGAAGAACCCCAGTGTTCTGCATATGCGACTCGTAATAACGAGTATCTGATGCTGTCCTGCTCCTGGGAGGGCGGTTTCCCTCGGGCTCTGCTGTGGTGGGTTTCTAGTTCAGGAGACAAGCAGGGAACATCTGAAGAGAACTCCAACATCCTGGTTTTGCGCTCTAGCACCACCTACAGCGGCAAAGCATTTGTTTGCCATGCCAAACATCCACTGGTTAAAGAGAGTAAGCAGTGCATGCTAAAATTGGGTAAGGACTGTTTATTCATAGGCATCATTTAGCTGCTTAAGCGCTGTAAGAATTAAGGAGCAGAATCCTATCAGCAAATAATCCATTATGTCTTCCAGAGGCTCCAGTTTTAATGACTCAGCGCAGTGTTGTTTCAGTGTACGAGGGAAATGATGTCCAGCTCACCTGCATCCTGAGCAAAAACTATCCAGCAGTCACAGAGATTACTTGGTACAATAATATGAAAGAAAAGGTGGGTGACAGTGTCACACCCAAGAAGTATGTTCTTCAGCAAGCTGCTGCCTGGTCCAACCTGACTGTCCGGGAAACAGACGGAATGGTGGACGGTGGACAGTACTGGTGTTCTGCTACCAATGCTGTCGGAGGAGCAGAGATTCCCATCTTACTGGTGGTGCTTAGTGAGTGTACAGTACAGTAGAAATAGATGTCTTGTAGTAATTATTTTGTAGTGGATTTCATTATTGAGTTATTGAATTGAACAGTAGTGAAATTCCATCCATCCATCAATTATCTTAACTGCTTATTCCTATTCAGGGTCACGGGAGAGCCAGAGCCTAGCCGGCAGCTTAGGGCGCAAGGCAGGAACAACCCTAGACAGGGCGCCAATAATAGTGAAATTCTAACAGTAATTGCTAGTACTTATGGCTCTTGTCCTCTATCTTTAATTGATATTATAAAGTGTGATCAGGACTGCTGTGGTATTCCTCAAGGTACCATTCTGGGATAAATGTTGTTTCTTTCATATGTTAATGATATGGTAATGAGTTTCTTATTCCAGTTATCATTATATAGATGCTGGGTTTTTTTTGTAACACTTTAGAAACCTATAGGCTAACATATAGGCTAATAACAATGATGTTTCTAATGATCCAGGGATTTTAGGCAGTTCACTTTTGCTGTAATTCCCAGAAGCTAAATTGAAGTTATACACAGAAATCCAACTCCAAGTTTAAAATTTAATAAAGTTCTTTATATTTTATTAATAATAAGCTTTAGAATTCAAAGAACATATTCATACAAGTAGTAAAAACAATGCTAGAGCCCAAGACAGAACTGCTTTACAAGGCATACTAGTTAGAATACAAAACAAAACAAAATACATGGAGCAGCTTTCCAAACCAGTAACGAGTTTTTAAAAAGTCAGAATGAGCTAGGGCATGACTAGGTGAACTTGTGAAATTGAAAATAATGCAAAAGTTAATGCCAGTCAAATGACACAATGAATGGTGTTTAGTAAATACATATTACATGTCTGCTGAAGTGGTAATGACTGAATTTCCATTCAGGGTACCCAATGCCTCCAAATGTCACCATCAATAAGATTATCTACAGCAGTCGCCAAAGGACAGATGTTAATATGGAATGGCTGATCCTGTCAGATGATGACTTTACTGGATTCTTCATAGAGCGCCAAAATCTTCCATTCCCACTCTGGCAAAAAGTGATAGGAGATCTGGACCCCAGCACCCGAAGCTACCAGATCACCAACCTGGATCCCTCTGGCACATATGCATTCCGAGTCACGGCTGTCAATCACCGCACTACTGGATATCCCTCAGAGGTCAAGAGTCCAGGTGGGAAGTGACGTGAAATCGTATCAATTTACACCCTGTAATAATAGCTAGAGACTGTCACTGGTACAGACTTACCCTAAATGTAGCCAGTCAGCTAAGACATGTATTGGTGTCTGATGTTGCACTTGTTGCCAATGTAGCTACAAGCACAGAAATAATGGCATGTCCAAATTCATTAGGATATATCACAGGTTCCCAACCCTGGCTCTGAAGTACCCTTCTCCTGCATATTTTAATGATTTCTCTTCTCCCAGCACTCCTGATTCAACTAATCGGCTAATTAACAGCCCCTCTTGAGTTGAAGTCGGTGCATAAGATAGAGCACATTAAAATGTACAGAACAGGAGGTTTTCCAGGTCCAGGCTTAGGAACATGTACATAATTGTATTATTAAATAAATCACATTTTGGAAGACTGATCCTGAGGGTGTAATAAAATCAATTATACAAATCGTCCAAGATGGCCAACCTCTACAGAGTCCAGCAACATGGTGAAATTTAATCAGACTAAATCCTAAAACACTGTGGCAGATGAGCTGGGTGCAATTTGAGGCACAAGTTAGCAACACTAGCCTTGTAGCTTCATTAAAATTAAAGCAGTTAGACATTGAACATGTCTCTGAATATAGTTGATGCAACAGAAAACATTCAACGACTTCGAAAAACTGTTTGATGCACAGTCTCTTTTAATTCCTCTGGCAGTAGGCAAGCTAACAGATATGGTTCTTTTTTTGTCTTTGTTTTGTTTTGTCTGCTTAGGTGAAATGCACCATCACAAGTTCACCACTTAACCACAACAACAATCCAACCTCACACACTCGCTCTGACACTCTGTCTCTTTACATGATCTGTCTGTCATCTAATTCTTTGACCTTTCCTAATGTTACTGTTGGCTTGTATTACTTTTTATTGGCTTGTCTTTTTAAGAAGTAAGGTTATGTCAGTATAATAACAAATCTATCATCTATCTAAAATAGATAGAGAAACCTTAGAATTTGAACATTAATTCGTTCAGCTTATTAGGAATTAAGCCATTTACTGCACTAGAGGATGTCAGAGCCAAATATGAAATTACATCCAGATGGATAATAATCAAGGTTTGCTGTCTTGCAGCTCTTCCAGGCTTTAACGCTTATCCTGCTGTTATCGGAGCAGCTATCGGAGGCATGCTTGTGGCGACAATAGCTACAGTCCTGCTGTTCATGTATGCGGTGAGGAATCGCAACAACAACCCAAGTAAGTGTGATACTGGGACAAGTATCCCCTTTGCACATTATTGTCCTTGTAATTTAGGATTTAATGAGTGTGCAGATCATATGTTCATCATTTGCTAATATGTGTTGTAAACTTATTTCTGCAGGACTTCATGATTTGATATTTGGCAGGTATGTATGGCAAGCTGGAACTGTTATTCATGAATATATTTTATTTAGCACTAGTACAGTACTAGTAAATACAAAATATTAAAGTTCGATATCTCTGAAAGTGTTTCAGACCCGTAATAATCATATAAATCAAAGGCGTTTAAACTTGCCATGCAATGGATTTAACTTTTTTTTTTTTTATTACAGTTTATGATTTTCTGGCCCTGAAATTAGCTCCGCCCACAGAGTTGTTCTGCTCTGCGCCTTTTCCTTAACAATCAATTATCCAGGCAACATAGTTTCAGGTTAAGGTGTGGGGTCAGCTGTGTTACAGAGGGAACTCTCTGTTTTTGCAAAAATCGCTCCCTGATTTAAATGCACTGTAATTGAATCTGATATAGAAAGCAACTAAAACTGCTGCATATCTATTTATAACTGCATATTTCTCAAGAGCTTTTGTTTTTTATTTATTTATGATTTCCCTCATAGGCAAAACAGCCAGTCTAGAGAAAATATCAACTCCCCTGAGGATGACGTTGTTGGTGGGTCAGAAGCAGATGGAGGTGGAGGAGGTGGAGGAGAGACAAATCAAGGTACCATACTCAAACTTATACAAAAATAATGTCAAAGAAATTCTTTGATAAGTGGATATGTAGATGAATTTAATTTGACACTGATAAGATTTATAACATCAGATTTATTCAACAGGCCAATAGTCTTTCAGTCCATTTCATAAGGAGCTTGGACATACTGTAAAATCCATCCTTAAAAAACGTGTATAATAATCTTTCTAATTAACATCTTCAAGAGCATCCGAGATTTATTTTGCAAAGAATTTCAAGGATGATTAAAATTTCTTTCGACCAGTAAATTGGTAAAAATATTTCCCCTTGTTTTCCTGCGTTAAAATAACTACCTGCTGATAGTGATCCAATGAGCTTTAGCCCTTGCTTTATCTCTACCTAAAGTGAGAAATGCATCACCTGTGCACTCTTCTCAAACTCCAAAGCATCATCGTTCATGCTAATACCAGCATCAAGCATCAACACCGTCAGATTGTCATCTTGTAGATCGCTAGCTAGCCAAGCTTCTGCCGTAACTTGGTGCAGCCGTTTTGCATATATACAGTAGCTGCACTGAATTCTTGAGTCTAACGTTTCCTGTTTGTACTCAAGCTACACAGAATTTCTCATGACTATGACTTGAAGAGTTTGACAACAGTGAAACATGATCATTATTCTTTATGTTTAAATTTTGGTTCTCTTACTAGCTAGTAATGCCCCCCATGACACCAGTGTGACAGACAACCGCCAAGTTCTCATGGGAATAAAGAAAATACAGCAACAACCTACATACAATGACATGCATATTAACACCACAAGCCTTGAAAATTTACTACATATACTACAATAACATATGCCAATTTATTAGCGATGTAACAGTAGTGGTGCTACACCAGCTATGGGAAAGTACCAGTAGCTATTAACATCATCATAGCGTCAATGAGTAGACTAACAAAGCTGCTTAGAAATATAATAAGGGGTTAGATATATACATTGCTATATAATAATGCGAGTTATGAATGGACATAGAGGGATTTTCCTTGCCTAATGGAGGGACTATGAACAGGAAACGGTGCTACGGGCACACCATAACCTGGGGCAGTTTATTATCCAAGAAATGTTGATGTTACTACTTGTAGAAATACACTAGATAGGGAGTTACATTTTTACCCAACAGGCACATGAACTTCAAAACTGGTAGCAAAACCCTGATCTCTATGCATCACTGCTATCTGCTGATTCACTGTTTTGTAATTCTCTGTATATCCCCTGATAATATTTCCTCTCACAGGACCATCTGTGGTGCTGCCACGACCCACCGCGACACCCACAAACGTCCCCCCGGGGGATGAACCCGTCAATGTCACCATCACCGTCATGGCCTCAAGCTAGTGTCCCTGCAATGTGACCATGCAAACCAAAAGTTTTTATCTGACCTGACACAGATATTAAAATCAACAGGAAGTAAAATGAGAAAAACCCCTGCCTTGAGAATTAATGATGCAGATGCAAAGAAGAGACGGTTCTATTAAAAAAAAAAATTAAAGCTGTTACTAAATTAGAAAGCAAGTTTACTGGCTCAGTAGGATGCCATCCTTGCTTTAGGATTGTAAAAAAAAAAAAAGGAGAATATTAAATTACTTGTAAAGGTTGATTACATGTAAAGAAAGGATTATTTTATAATAAAGAGTTCTGAAATCATTCCAGTTAACAATTGTTTCATTACGCTCTGAATAAAGTAGGACACTCATATATGTCGAGAAATTAAGCATTTGTAAAACAATAAAGTTATTATTTTCTGAATTTCCTTTGTACCTTCATTTTTGTTCTGAAACTCTAAAAAGTCTTCCATACCTACCATTCAAAAAAAAAAGGAAATTAAATCCACACCGTCTGACCAATCAAAACCGAGCATCAGATAGCGACGTCAATCAGGTATTTGGTGAACACTCAAAAGCCTTTTTTTAAAAATAAGTCAAAGCGATCATTATCTTGGTTTTCGGACATATTTATTTATTTTAACAGGAGCGGCAGGATAAAACTTTGAAACAAGTGTGCAAGGGGTAGCGCAAGGGGTAGTCTTGAAGCTTCACAGCAGAAGACTGGGAGGGGTTGAGGGGGGTGACAACAAACTTAAGTGAACCTGTTAAATTCTGTTTTGACATTTCTTATTAATGTTCGCAAACTGAAGCACCGGGAACAAGTGCAACCTATAAAGTAAGAACAAAACGCGTAACATGCAGACGTGCAGATAATCACTGCTGAGCCTAGCTGAATTATTTCGTCATGTAAAAACTACAGGAATCCTTTGGTTACTAATGATGTCCGACAGCTTCTGTTTCAGTTTCATGAATATTGACTTGAATTCCAAACCATCGCCCTGGAAATGGGAGAAATGGGAGGCGTTGAGCTTTCTTATCAAATCTTAGCATGAAGTCCATTTTCTGTTTAAAGAAGTACTTTTTTTTAAACTTACCCTTGATAGTCTGAAATCTACAAGTATACGTTCTTCCATTTCCAGAAAGTGGATTTTGAAGATCAGCTTGTTGTTACGGCGATCCATCGTAGACACTGTTGCCTGGAATAAGAGAAAAACGTAAAAAAAAAAAAAAAAAGGGATGGAAATGGACATGGAGATATCATGACCTTACAGTCCTTCCCTGTTATCTGAACAGTACCTGGTTGGTGCAGCTCTGTTTCCATGTGTAGCCCAGGTTAATACAGGTGTCACGCAGGGCTGTGCACGACCCCTCTGCAGTCAGAGTAGTGAAGAACCTGGTCATCCTCCTCACCAACCTCTGCCATGGGTTCTGTGGGATAAACAGTTCTGTAAGGTACTGATGATATTTTGATCTATCTCTAAAATCAACCCCACTGAATCTTTCCCACCTTCTGCACTTGAATCTTGTATCTGGTACAAAGTCAGCTGTGTCAGTCTACTCAGATCAGCCCCTATCTGTTGATGCTACTGCTGTTAGTCCCTCCACTGTCATTCACCACCCGAGTGCTCTGTTTGATCCCTGTCTTACCTTTGACCAACATATTAAATCTATCACCAAGTCTGCATTTTTCCACCTTGGAAAATGTCACAATACACTGAAGTACCAGAAAAAACTGGTACTCTGCAAAATACATAGCAACACCACCTATGTACGTCATTGGTTGCGTCCACCAGTGCGTATATGAATTGATAGACATCTGTGGAAGCTGTTTCCACCTAGAGAATGACAAGTTATTATGATTTTCAACGTGGGTCAAAGCATTTCGGAGATAGAAGCAAAGTTTGGATTTTCACGCATGAGCATTTTAAAGGGTGTACTGTGACTATGAGAATTCCGGCAAAACCTCGAACTTACGACAGCAGCGTGGCCGTAAAAAGACTGAACGTGAACGTGACTAACATCGAGTAACATCGGAATTCAATCCTGGTGCCTGAACAAACATCGGTGTGAGGACTGTGCAACATTCCCTCCAAGATCCTGTGTGGAACCTACCAAGTATTAACTGGTATACCAGTTTTTCAGGTACTTCAGTGTATAGTGAGACTGTGTCCCATCCTTTCCTCTGAGCATGCCTTCATCAGTCCAAGTTTAGATTACTGGTCTACCATCAAAAACTCTCTTCAGTGTATCCAGAATTCTGCTGCCAGAATCCTAGTACCCACCAGAAAATCTACTCACATTACCCCAGTTCT
>JAOUQY010000021.1:15298914-15316945 GCA_028566355.1 Doras micropoeus
TGCTCCACCCTGTAGATGTAAAGTCAGAGACAGTAGCTCGTCTGTTGTTACACAGTTTGTGTTAGTCATCCTCTAATTCACAGACCACAGACCAATACATCTATATGGTAAGTGGAACTGAGAAAACAGACCGTGATTGTAGAGAAAAGGAGGTGGTCATAATGTTGTGCCAGATCGGTGTATATCTCAGTAATGTATTTCCTGTAATCATGTTTTTCTAAATTAGCAAACGGCAAAAATGATTACAACAGAAAGAGCTCAATAAAATATAAACCTGTGAGTTGTGTCTGGACTACTGTCAGGGCTGCTGTTAGAGAAAATGAGTAGTGTAATCTTCTGTAACCCTTCACTAACTGCAGCAGTAACAGCTACTGTAAAAGATCTGATTTCATTTAATAATCTTTTCCACTGTCATTAGATGTCAAGGTTTTGGTGGAAAGATGTCCGAATCTCACGCATTTGGATTTAAGGTAAGAGGTGACTTGGGTTAAGGGTTTTACAGGGCAGTGGGGGCTATCTCTAAAGAGTCGTGTATTAATTCGAAGGCTTTTCTCACAGTGACAGCGTCCTCGTGACCACGGACAGTTTCCCCTTCCTGCAGCAGCTCTCCTCGCTGAGACACTTGGCGCTGAGCCGCTGCTACCAAATTCACCCGGCTGCCATCATGTAAGACACTCGCACAGAAATAAATAAATATATAGGTGACATGAATAACACTGATTATCTCTCTACAATGGCACATGTCAAGGAGGTGGATATATCAGCGTGATATAGGTGAACAGTCAGTTCTCAAAGTTGATGTGTTGGAAGCAGGAAAAATGGGCAGCTGTAAGCATCTGAGTTACTTTGGCAAGGGCCAAATTGTAATGGCTATACAACTGGGTCAGAGTATCGGCAAAAACGGCAGTTCTTGTGGGGTTTTTCCCCAGTATGCAGTGCCAAAAGTGGTCCAAGGAAGGACAACCAGTGTCAGGGTCATGGGCACCCAAGGTTCACTGATGTACATGGGGAGTGAAGGCTGGCCTGTCTGGTCCGATCTCACAGAAGAGCTACTGTTGCACAGGTTGCTGAAAAGGTTAATGCTGGTTATGATGGAAAGGTGTCAGAACACACAGTGCATCACAGAGTGTTCATGCTGACCCCTGTACATCACCGAAAGCTCCTACAATGGGCACATGAGCATCAGAACTGGACCACGGAGCAATAGAAGAAGGTGGGCTAGTCTGAAGAATCATGTTTTCTTTGTAAATCATGTGAACGGCCAGGGGTGTGTGTCGCTTACCTGGGGAAAAGGCGAGGAAAAATGTTGTAAACCTGCTAAAAGTGTTGACACACACATGCAATCAGTATGAATGTTGGTGACACCAAGGAAAGGATTCGGTTTCCTACAGCACACAGCTTACAGGACTTAAAGTATCTGCTGCAAATGTTTTGGTGCCAGATACCACAGCACACCTGCACTGGTCTTGTGGAGTCCATGTCTTGTTTTGGTGTCACAAGGGGACCTACACAATATTAGTGTGTGTATATACACAAGTGGCCTAAAAAGACAATGTAGACAACAAAAAAGCATTTGTTTCATAGGGGATAAAGCTGGCACTGTAATCAAAACTGTTGATGCCAACAGACAAATTTAGCAGCATGTTTTGCAAACTACAAGCTGTTTAAATACACAGATCAGGAAAGACAGGTTTGGAGTCCATCCATCAGTGCACACAGCCACATCGGTGCTTTCTCATCTTTTCTCTTGTAGCTCTGCCTGTCGTATTATTCTTTCATATTATTGAAAGTTTTGCCTTTTGACCTTTCTGACGTTTGTCATTTTAATTCATTGAGGAATGTGCTATAATGAATCACATTTTTAGCAGGAGGGCGAATTATTTCGTTTATTCTAATAACCCTCACCATACAAACGAGTTGACTCTTTACACTGTTAAACGCCTTTTCTGTCTGTCTTCTCTTCATAGAGAGTTTGAGAAGTTTGCTACTCTGCAGACCCTGGAAGTGTTTGGCCTGATACAGGACAGCTCCCTGCCCATCCTGAGTAAAGGGTTGCCACGGATACAGATCAACACCCGGCCTTTCTCGGGTGTGGCTCGTCCCACTTCGGCCACGCAGAAAGATCGGGCGCTGTGGGGCATGCACTGTCGCCTGGTGTATAAGCCCTAACCGGCGCTCCGGCACAGTGCGTGAAACCAGAGGTGACTCTTTAGGATGTTTTTAAATAATGAATAGTTTTAAGTGCTAATGTGTTAACCTTGTGAAGTCACTGTTGTCGCGGCGATATCAACTAGCATGTTGGGTAAATCACGTCTCGCTCGTAGGAGACGGAACCCTTTCCTTGGTGTCGTCGGCAGGCATATTGACTGCATATGGAATGTAGATGTGTCTCAACACTTTTGCACTTTCAGCTGGTTTACAACTCGTTCCTGTGAGCAGAGAAGGTGAATTTATTTGGCATGCTTTTTGTTACCACTAGCGATAACGACAGCTTCAGCAGGGTAAAGGACCTCCACTGCAATGCTGGTTTGTAATTCTTTTTCAAGCGTTTTTAGGAAAAAGAAGTGCAAATGCTGAACTTCCAACACCTTTTCAAAGCGTCAGCCAAACTGTGAATGACTTCTGCTTTAACGTGTTACGATAATGGTTTGTTTTGAAAGTTCAGTAGTTTTAAACTAGAAGTGTTATCATGTTATGTTTGTTCCAGATCCTCGTTTTAATAAATCCGCGACTCCTGGGGATGCACCCGTACAACACGGAAATCAGAATTTTGCTGTTATTCTTTCCGCTAATAATGTTTATACCGCAGTACTGCTGAATGCTTCATTCTGACAGGTTAAACAGCAGCTCTGACAGTAGTGCTAGCTCTAACTCAAATGTATGACTGATACTCCACATAAATGGAAGAAAAACAATGGCTTGCTGATACAGTGAAGGTTAACGCCTTTTATAGAAGGAGTCTCCAGTGTCAGCATTTTTGTAAGTTGTTATATTTGTTATTTTCCATTAGGAAAAGGTCTTTGGGAAAGGAGTTTCCAGTGTAATGGCAACATGACAGGTTGCACTTCTTTTGTGTTACTTTAAAAAAAATAAAAAAATGAGAGAGAGGCTGGTGATTGAACGACTGCTTAAAGCTGCTGTCACTACCTTGTTTCGTAGACAGACAATTTTTTGGGAGAAAAAACTTTTAATCACTGGCAAAATACTGTGGTATAAGAGGAATAAAACATTGTGCTGTCATTCGAAATGAATCAACTCCAGGACGGTAACTGTGCCTCTGCTGCTGATCATTTTCCTGTGTTTTATTCATAAACGTTCTGATCATAACCAAGCTGTTTAAGAACAGGAATGTATCCAGCATGTGTTAACTACACTTCAGTGAATTACACTGAAACTGATATCCTGTGTCAGATTGGTGCATCCCTGTTGCATTTTTAATTGCTTTGTACACCACACACTGTTTAACACTCGTACACCTTCCAGCATTAAAATAAGAATCTGCTGCAAGAAGTAGTGTTCAGTTCACATGTTAAAGCTTAAATTGCTTTTGAGTTATCAGTTCCTGGGCAATTGTCTGGTCCCTGGTCCTCAGCTCAATGTCTTGACTTGTCTTAGCAAATCTGAAACACTGCTCCATAAACTAAAAACAAATCTTTTGTAAACCATGTAACAACAGAAAGAAAGTATGTATATGTACTGTTGATCAGGTCTGTTTTTTCCCCCTAAAACAAGTTGCAAAACACTTAACTCACTGTCTGATGTTTCATTGTAATTTTGAAATATTGTTAATAACATGGCAATAGTAAGGGTTGAGTCTGCCAAATGTTTCCTGGTTTATTTGAATCTGTTCTCGTGTTTGTAGCAGCCCTTTTTGTTTAAGTAAAGAATTTCCTTTTTGTTGTTTGTTTTTTTTTTTAACAATGTTTTTGTGACCAAAATATCCGACACCTTGAAATCGGTTGGTGTTTCCCACTGAATATGAACACGAGGAAACTTGAATCAGTTCTCCATTGAGAACCTGGATAGACAATGTATTTTTTATGGATATTTACTTATTTGTTTGGATGTTCACTGATTTTTTAAATAAATATTTTGCTCTAAAAATCTTTTTGTCTCTTCTGTGGTAAAAATATGAGGAATAGTAGTCCTTCAGGTTACTGAGTTAACAGCATAATAACTGGCTTCTGTGTACAGTTTAGCCTGCAGAGTAGAGACCAGCCAGGGGTCATTATGACTAATTTGGGTGATAAAATTGTAAATGTAATAAATAAAAAAAAACATGTAAACAATTGTTGTTTTGGGATTTGGCCTCTCTACCTTCTGAAAGTACAACATGAAACAAGATTTCAATATTTTTTTTTAATAAAGAAACCAGCAACACCATTAGACATTCCACTGCTGTCTTTTCTCCAGCTGGAAAATTTTGTGCAGCAGTACAAGGTGTAATGCTCTGATCTGCCAAATACAAGGACTTCTTAAGCTTATAATACTACATTTAGTGCCACATGGTGTAAATGAACCCCAAAAAATTCAAATCTGAATGTCTTCTCAGTTTATCCAGGAAACTGCAGCTGTTATTGGGTCACTAACCTGAAGGGCTTCATCAGTTCTACTGTCACACATTTCAAGTCCCCTTTGATGAGTGGAAAAAATGTAATTAAGTTCCAAACACAAATCCAGTACACCTATATATGTGCTATTACATTATCCTGGGCCGGATGACTGAAAACTAGGGGTGGGTTCTATGACTGCACATCAGTTTTGCAATAATTTATTCCATGATGCACCTTTCTGACAATATCACATCAGTACTTCAGTAACACTGACAAACTGACAAGCTCGAGATTGGAATCCTGGGATTGGACAGGACCCAAAATCTCTGGAGATGCAGGTGGTCTTTACTGTCATGACCATGATCAGATATGGAGCTTACAAAACAAAACAAAGGCCATGCTCATTAACATGGGAGTGTATCAGACGCGGTGGAGTGCTCACATGTGCCCATGTTTACTGCATTCGTTTATTCATATTTAATAAATACTTATTATGGTCACTTTAGTTCACATTACTAATTGCCTTCTATTTAAGGAAAGTCTTTTGTTCAAAAAATACTGAGTGCTAATGAAAACTGGGTCAACTATTATTATTTTTATGGTACAAAAATGATTCAGCTTGTGGCTATACTGTTTTGTTGGTATTACATTTTGGAATATGCCTCATGTACCAGGAATCAAATAACTATAATCACCATCATCACACACCCCTGAATGTTCACATCTGAGTGTCTCATGATTGTATTCACATTTTCAAATTGATTTACTTGCATGGATTTCTTCTCAATAGTTGAGAACAATGGCAACAAAATGCATGGCATTCTGTCTGGGCTAAAAATACCTCCATTTCCATCTGGAGCAGCAAGCAGGGATTTCATTTCAATACCTCAGAAAGATTCTCATCCTACCTTTAAAACCATAAAAGTACACATTCATTTCAACCTCCTTTACACAGATGATGAGCCTTCAGGTTGTCCCAGTAAGCCATTTCTGACCTTACACATCAATGATTATTTCCAGTCCTGGCTTGATGATGAAGCTCCAGTACTAAACTTCATTCATCAAGCAGAACCGTTTTCAGCAGGTCCTCCTCATGTAAGCCAATAGTGGCAATAGCACCATCGTTGAACTCGAAGGATGTTCCTCCGTCCACCACCATGCAGGCGTCCCAGCATCTCGAACGGACACACACCCTTAAAGCAACACAATTAAGATAAATTAAATCGGCACACCGGGTTAAAAAAAAAGATTATATTAAAGCATCACACTAACGTTATTGTTTGTATAGTAGCAAGTTTACTGGCATGAAGTTTTACGTCTTAATAACTTCAAAAGAGAGACAGAAAAAAAAAAGGAGGCTGGTGAGGGAATGACTGTTTATAATAATAGTGATAACAGGAACAAACATGTTTCCAGGATATTCCACACTGTTCAAAGTAAAGTAATGAAAAATAATGATGCATCAGTAAACGTGTTGTGGTTGTTAGTGTTGGAAAAAATGCAGTGGTAGAGAAATAAAATGGGAAATACTGGGAGCACTTTACTGTGCAGAAAATACAGCAGTTGCACATTGTGAGTCGGCTCCCAATGTATTCAGACCATTGAGCGATAGATATGAGGCACAGTAGGACGATGGCATATTAAACACAATCGCTCAAGTCTACTATGAGAGCAAACCTGCTTTTATGAACCCTGCCCTGAAAAGACATACAGGACGATACAGAACCCTGTACTCACTTGCTTGCGAATCCTCTTTGCCGGCTGTTGGAAAACACTCGGTTGACAATGGGCTCTCGGATGCTAAAGAAAACTCGGTTCTCCTCTGGACTGAATATGAGAGCCTCGTTGTATGCCTCGGTCACTAAACACATCCCAAAACATGACCGTTTCAGCAGTCTTATCATTTTCAGGCCATACATACAAAACAAAAACAAAACACACATTCTTAGAAGAGGAAGTTAAGCTGCACTCACCGCATCTAATGGCTTCCTGATTTAGTGGAATTTCCAAACCAGATTTTCCTTTGCCTATGACACAAACACCACAGTGAGTAATGCATGCAATTGTATTTGCTTAGGGAGAATTAATTCACAGATGCATCCTTTGTTAAATGCACCCCACATGATTTGACCATTTATATCATTTCTCATTATATCATTTCTGGACTATATCAAGTCCAGGTTTCTGATTTTTTTATTTTCATAAGCTAAATTGGAGAACTCCATTTTTCATCGCATTTATTCTTACAGCTCTTACAAGGATGCATTTATGGAAACCAACAAAATATCAGAATATGAAGAAAATTAGTCGAGCTCTCACATGACCAACTAAAAATAAGTTTTATTCTGTCCGTACCTATTCGAAGGACGTCCTCCACGGTCTGTTCCACGAGTTTATTAATATTATAAGACCTGCACATAAAAATTAAATGAGTCGCAAGGATATTTAACACTAGTAATTAAAATTGGTAAGAAGATGCGCTCATGTACCAGGCTTTGGATCCAGTTCCAGTGCAAATGCTAAGTCCTGAGCTCTTCTGCTTCTCCCATGGTCCATCATCGATGGAAATCTCATAGTAGGAAGCCCTAGGGAGCGAGAGGGTAAGATGGGGTTTATACTTCACCCTGTGGCAGATAGAGATCCACAAATAAGGGGAAAATGGGCAAGGATGGATGGAGTGAGTAAGGAGATGGGTTGATGAGACACAACATGCTTAATGGCCAATTGAAAGGGTTAAAGGAAGAAATCCACCCTGAAATACTTGCATATGAATATTTACAAATAAGGTGTGATCTTCAATGGCATCCAAGAGTTTTTTTGTTGTAATAATTTGGTGTATTTTCCCTTTGCTTATTGATTTCCTACATAACCACAATGACTTTCAACTACGTACCCACAGTGGTGCACTGGGATTTAGCTTGTGCAATATCTCACCATATCTAACGAAATAGAACAATGTAACAGCCCAGAAGTCACTAGTCAAACTGCCTGCTCAGCGCAGCTGTCATATAGCTGCACTGCATTCTGGATCTTTTGCATCGTCACTAATTCTGCATTGGATTTCTCATTAATTTGACGTTTTGGAGCCAAGAGTTTAATCTGACCATTATTCCTTGGGTCTGAGGAATAATTTTTCTCTCTTGTTAAACACCACTGTCACTGTGCTAGGATTCTCTGTGACATCAACATTGGACACGACTGCTAACTTCCCAAACAAATAAACACAACACAAACCAAAAAATTACCACCAGAATAGATATGCACATTACTATATGGGCATAAGTTTGTGGACACTTGACCATTACACCCCCTACATGATTCTTCTACAAACTGTTGTTAAAATGTAGAAGCGCACAGTGATTTAGGATGTTGTCCCTTCAATTCCTATGTGCATGAAGCTCAGCCCATGTCTTCATGTTGGAAGAAGCTGAGTGTCCTTCACAGAGCCCATTGAGCTCATTTGTAACATAGTGATTAATCCCATATATTCTGAAATATGCAGCATGTCACCGGTAAGGTGTTTCAGGGTGGAGTTTTCCTTTAAAGGATGTGGTACGGTTAGTTCATTTACCTGGAGGAGAGAGACTCGCCGATGAAGATTTCATTGAGTCCTCGGACGGGAAGCAGGTACGGTGATGTGTAGGTTTCATGTGTTCTTCCTGTCAGCAAAACAAAAGCAGCAGCTCTCAGCACGTTTAAGCTTGCGTTTCTGTTGTTCCTTTTTCTCTGAATTCTTTGGAAACTGACTCTGTCCACAGACTACTGAAAGAAAAACTGCCAATTGCTGGCTTTCACAAAAGGTTTGAACAGACAAACACTATGTTTAATGTAAGGATGTTATATAGAATCTATCATACAGAAATGGTGATCAGAAGACATAATTTAATTAATTGAATATGTTTTGTACTTGAGCCAAGCTGTTCAAACAACACGATTTATTTAACATCATATCAGCATCTATGGCTATTCAGGGCCGGAACAAGGTTACATCGATACATGAGTCATCAGTATACGTTCAACGTCGAACGCAGTCATGGGCAATTTTGTATCTCCAAGTCACCTAACTTACACGTCTTTGGACTGTGGGAGGAAACTGGAGTACTCGGAGTAAACCCAGGTGGACACATGGACGACATGCCGACTCCACACAGGAGGGACCCAGACCGCTCCACATGGGATTGGATCCAGGACCTCCTAGCTGTGAGGCGACAGTGTGAGCAGTAATAGGTACTGCTTTTCTGTGCCGTGTTCGAAACTGTAAGATGTTTAATGATTCTGTTCCACGTTTCTGGTTCTCTAAATGTCATCCAATATTGGTTTCAAAGTCTATACAATTTCTCTAGATTAGATAATAAGCTGAGATTTTGGGTTGCACTTCCCAAAAACATTATGGCCAAACCGCTGCAAAGACAAGTTTTAACATACTTACTAGTCTGTGCATTCTATTTCATGTGAGCACTTTATCTTATTTAGAAGATATTAGTTTGAGAATGATTTTACTGACATTGTGTTTGAAGTCAATACAAAGACAGTAAAGTGTATATAATTTTGAAGCTCACTATTGTGAGAATTATTTATTTGTTTATACACTATTGTTTATTGTTGTAAAAAAAAAAAAAAAAAAAAAGTGTTGAGCAGGGAAATAAGAGAATACGGTGGGGAAAATGGTTTGCATTAGGACGCCTTACTGTGCTGGGAGCTGGTGGTGATGCGGTGTGCTTTGGTGTGTTGCTCCAAACTCAGCTGCTGCTCGTGCAGATCCACTGGAGTGGGGTTGATCCCTGTGCCCTCCAAGTGCACGCGGATCCGCTGACGCCACTGCCACCTGTTACAGACAGACCTGGGTGACCCATGTGCGTATCTACTTTATAGTTATAGAACAGATTATACCAATATCTGTTTACCCATTGTACTTTTTAACAGATCAAAGCTCCTTGATGTTTTATGTATACGCTGATTAATAATTCATATCGTGTGTGTGTGTGTGTGTGTGTGTGTGTTGCGAAGCCAAAGGCAATTTTCCAGAAACGGTTAATAAACTTAGTTACAATAAAGCTTCTGTGTTGTCTTTATGTAGCTGTGACCTACAAGCATCTACATGGCTAAATAGTTAATAAATATATTTCAACTGTCTGTCTGTAAATATTAAGCTCCCAGTAAAAATAAGTTGTAATCTCAAGATACTGGGACAACGAATATCACAGTTCTACTCAGCAAAAGGAATGAAAATGAACAGCAAATATATAACAGTACAAGACCCACCTGAAGTCTCCCTTTTTAAGTTTTTGTAATGCTTCAGAGAATGCGTGTGTATAGCACACAGGCAAGCACAGATGGCCCTCGGACCTTCGTTTACAAACAGAAAACATACGTCACACATTCAAAAAAATCTACTAAAGCATTTAGTAAGCAGGGTGTGAACAAATTTAACATTGTAACAAAAATTAAGTTTGTTCAGAAAAATGAGTAAAATGTTTGTGTAAATATGAACCTTGTTGAATCAACTGTGTGGCCTTGGTGCATCTCACACCAAGCTCAGAGTGATTTTTAAGCAGGAATGTTGTTATTTAGACTTCAAGCACATGGTTAATTCATCAAGAAAGAGGCTACATGAAAAATTGCTTCAGCAGGTGACATCAAGTACGTCAAGTACACTGCTGTTCCAATTGCAGAATGACCGCACAGCATCCTTGTTTGTCCTACTTTGTACTGAGAAATGTCTATGGAGTTTTGTGGATGCCACTAAATGTAAATCGGGTTTGTCATGAATGATCTGATTGTACTGTGAAACCATTTACATACAACTTTACTAAACGCTTGATAAATGAGGCCAAATATGTGCAAATCTCTGATTTACCGTTCGGGATCAGTGTTGACTCCTATTACAGGTTTGTTCTTATCGAAGACTTTACTGGCAACCAGCAGCATGGTGCCATCACCTAAAGTGGAGAAACAGAATATCAAACTGCCTGGAGGGACAAAAATTGCCACTGAAAAGTAGAAATGACTACATGGGAGTGTCACTGTGCCACAATGACACATCCCCCCCTCCTGATTCATCAGCACAAACCAACTTACCTCCAGCAGAAACAATAGCATCAGCCCATCTGACTGTTTCTTCATCATACTCTCCTCTTTTAACCATGCGGACCTCCATGCCTTCATTTCTATATATTTAAAAATGGTTGATGAAAAAAGAAATTCTGCTCATCAAGCAATATTAATGCATCAACATTTTCATATTTTTTATATCATCATATCCATCACTTACTGCAGATTGTCCACGATGTGTCCAACATTGTGCGTGTGTATGTTGTGCCTTTCCAGAAGTCCACTGTAACTGGATCCCTTCAAGGCAAGCTGGAGTTACAGGATACAAAATGAAAATAAAGTACGAACAGAAAGTGAAGACAGGACACGCTGCGATCACAAGTAGGGTCATGGTGTTAAAGGTGTGGCTGAACAGAACACTTCCGAGGCTTGGGGTGAGTTTTTTAATGTTTGTCTTTGCTTCAGTCGTATATTAACCCAAAAAAGCAACATGCAAAAACTATTAGTAACTGATCAGCTAATATACGTTTTTCACTGGAGATATGAAGCAGTGTAGTCATCAACAGAGGAAGACCGGATAGTGCATGTTTTAAGGACAGCGCGACGGTGGTAGCACAGAGTTTAAGACACTGGACTAGTGATCAGAAGGTCGAGTTCAAATCCCAGCACCACCAAGCTGCCACTGTTGGGCCCTTTATACAAGGCCCTTAACCCTCAACTGCTCAGCTGTATAAATAAGATAAACGTAAGTCACTCTGGATAAGGGTGTCTGCCACATGCCATAAATGTATAGGTTTTAATCATCACACCCGTTTCAGAAGTAGTGACACTAATCTGTGTGGCAGTGTGGGAAAATGTTTGATCCCGCTGTGGCTGAATTCTGTTATAGCACAAAAATAAAAATAAGAACATACTTCGACACCTCGACTTTAAATGTGGAAACATTCTAACCATGTCTATGCCATCTTTCTTCAAACAGTGAATGTAACACATTGATCCAGTTCCTGGATAGCTCTCAAAGCAAACATAAGCCTAACCAATTCCATTTATAATCAGATAAAGGCTGTCAAAATCTCTAAGGTGGAACCTTTACCTCTGGTTGACGCAAGAGAGAAACATATTTCACATCAGGTACCTAAGCAGTACTGCCAAGTACCTTTTATCCTTGAGCACAAATAATCCAGATCATTGTTTTCTCCAGGTTATTCGTGAGATAATAAATCTCTGCGGGTTTGGCAGCGTTTCGGAGTACCTTCAGGTTACAGGTCTTGTTTTGCTTGTAACTGTTTATATTAAGTATTGCATGGTTCATTTCTATCAGTATCCTCAGCTCAAAGCTCTTTGAATTCGGATCTACCAGCACTAGCACTGGAAATTCCGAGTTACTTCTGGAAGTCGTCCCGGACACAAGCGCGTCTGCAAAAACGTAACCGTAAGAGACTGCTTACCAGCTGTTTGAGATCCTCTTCGGACAGTCCGGCGCAGAGATACCTCTGCTGCTCGAATTCATATCGTGTAGTTTTGGTCACCACTGCGACTTTCGAAGGTTTGAAACCACTGTCAGCCTGAGAAGCCCCGTCGCACACACCGGTCCGATGGAAATACAGGCGACCGCTCCCATTGATAATCGCCACGACAGGATGCCGACTGCAGAGAAATGTCCTTAAAGCGGGGAGGGTCATTCTAGTGACGAGAGCCTGCAGCTCTAGTGGTTCTGTCCTAACGTGCAGTAAACGGGAGAAAGATGGGCAGGATCGCAGCGTTGCCGAGTAAACAGCGGGAGCAAAGAGATCCTAGTACAGTGCCACAACAAAACAAAAACTGCCCGGGTAAGAAACAGTGCCAGCGCATTAACCTGTCAGGGAGTGTAAATCAACATGAAGAGTTCCTGTCTTATAATAATGCAGGAAACTGGTCTGTTCTCATCACAGACACCCTGAAGAGTAGAACGAACCGAATGGTCTGCTACGGAAATAGACAATTTCTTTAACAAAGATGTTATTATAGTACTATTAATATAACCCAGGATAATGACAGGTATATAAAAAAGGACACAGCTGCCCACTTCGCCAAGGAACAGTCAGTGGGGCCCAAACAAACCCTGAAACTAAAGATGACTGTCCCTGTGCATTAAAGTGTCAAATCTGTTTCTTCATTCAACACTGGAAGCTTTGATGCTGATGGGCTGAATAATACAGGAGGGCTGTTATAATGCAAAAGTAGCCTTAACTTAAAAAAAAAACAAAAAACAATAACGTGGGTAGTAAAATATGACTTGCTCAATGCTATAGTATACAGATTAACCAAATCTTCAGCTATTTTTCCCCAGAAGGCTCCTGACAGGTATGGAATATAAGCTAGCTTTACGACAGGTCTAGCAGCTATTAAAAGCAGACAGCTGCTTTACCTGTCAGTCTGGCTAGTTTGCTAGCCTACCAACTAGCTAGCTGAAAGTTCGCCCAGCCCTGCACAAACATTACCGAGCTATGAAAGTTGTCTTTATGTCAGAAATTATTAAACGTTCGCACCAGTTCATAAAGCGCAATAACGAGTCGGTGCAAAAAAAAAAAAGAAAAGAAAGTTCTCTTCAGTTCGCTCGGAAGTAGTTAGTAACACAGCAGAGGTCACGCGTGCACCTGTCAGCTACGCTAAACTAAACAGCTAACTACTATTACGGGAAGTTCGGCCACCTCGCTGTATGCTCACTCCAGCGCCGGAGCATGTGGGGAAATAACAAACCCTCAAACTACTGAACCAAATCACAGGAAAACCCGCACGCAAATAAACAGAGAAGCCCTCCAGCAGTGGGCGGGTTTCCGCGCAGCTTCTTCACTGCTAGCAAGCTAGCAAAAAAAAAACACACACACCCCCAAACTCTAAACCCGCTTCTTTTTTTATGCCATTCTCCTTTAAAGTTCCCGGTGCGACGTGTGGACGTGAGCGGTAATCCGTCCTAGCGAGTCAGAACGGTTTTCTAAAGTTTACACTTCAGCTGAGTAGTAATAAAACCACAACCGTTACTTCCGACAGCCACAGACACCGCCATCTTTAAAGCACGCGCCGTTTACGTGACTGTCAGGGCGCGTGCTGCACGTACGCTTCCTGCTCAGTAAAAGTGTGACGGTGTACCGGTATGAGGGCTAAAAATATCACGGGTTCACGATATTAATCAACCATTAAAACAAACAGCAACGGGTGCTGATAATTAAAGGAAGATCTATTATGAAGTGCTTTATAATTTGCTGTTGTCATGTGATAATATTGTTAGAATGTGAATCTCATCACAGTGTGCATAGAGCGGATAAACGTATACGTATGAAGGTCTCCTTCGTGCTTGGGTTGAGACACGGCGACATTCTGCTGCTATTGACTATGATGGATGACGATTTGATTGATTTGATAAGGCTACGCGCACTAAGAAATATTTTATAAATGCATGGGGCTGTACAGAAGGAAGAACGAGTCCGAGTTTCTCACTGATCAGCTGAAGGGGCATGGAAGGCTGCAGGGATAGATCCAGTTCACAACCGGAGTAGGCCTCATATCACCGGCCTGTCTACCTCTGCTCGAGAACAACTTATCGCGTTATAGTTTGGAACAGAAATAACATTTTATAACACTAATTGATCATATTATAAATACACTGCATGTACACTGCTGTGAAAAAGTCTTAGACACCCTCTTGTTTTTATTGCTTTTATTATTGATTGTTTTTTTTTTTTTTTAGGTCTGCATTATTTAAGGGGTTTTTTTTTGAGTCTGCAAAAACATAATGAAGGCTGCTGAGTTTTGCATGCAAAAAAAGAAGTAAGTGTGAAAGTGTGTCAAAGTCTCCAGAAGAGCCGTGGCAGATTCTCCAAGACGCTCAGTAAAACTTACCAGCTAATTACTGTACAGTACGATGCAGAAGTCTTAGGCACTTGCAAAGACTCACTGTAAAGCAAAGATGCCTTTGAAAATAATGACGTTTCTGCATAAAAGAAAACACTATAAAGTGCAGTAAACAGGAATAAACGAAACAATATTTGGAGTCCTTTTTTCTTAAACAGTGCTCCCAGGCTCAAAGTGTGCAGTTTTATAAGGAAATTAGCTTTTAGGTTGGAGACTTTGTCACACTTACTTCTTTTTTTCCATGCAAAACCTTTTTTCCATGCAAAAGCATTATGTTTTTTGGCTGAAAAGTGGTCTGTTATGTAATGTGTTGCTTTTATTACTGACATACAAACATTACATTTTTGTAATATAACACGTTGGAAAAGAAACATTTGGAAATATAAAGTAATGTTGTACTGACTTGATAATGCAGAAGGCAAAAAAACAAACCACCCATCGATAACAAACATTGTACCTAAAACAATAGGGTGCCTAAGTCTTTTGCATAGTGCTGTATTTCTGATTGTTTCCTAACGGAGTCTAGATTTCATATGCCAAATGCTTAGTCAGCAGCAGCAAAGTCTGGAACGGTGGACACGGATAAGCATTTCTGTCCCAGCGTATCAGAAATCTTCAGTTTTAATGCTTCAAAGGTAACAGCACGATAACGATCTGCAAATTATGCAAACCAAAATCCACAGCATCCATCCTGTCAGTGAAACTGTGAGGCTAGAACAGGGCAATCATTATAATATATATTGGGGGTGACACCCCCTCCCCCCCTCTCCATTATTCAAATATGCTCAAAATGTCCCCCTCAATATAGTGATAGTAAAAGAAATTGCTATGCTACGACAGGCGACCACACACAACCATCCAAAATAATTATTAGCAAATGTAATAATAATTGTAGCTACCTCAGAACAGGTTCTAGTATTATGGTGTACTGCAGTTCTGCCTCAGGTTTGTTCAAGTGGTGTGCCAAGATATGCATGAAAACGTAATGTTAATATCAATCCATCATTTTGTGCTGGAACTGTAATTGTGGAAACAAATTGGGTTTATAGTGATAAATAATTATGGTCTCCCCCTTCTTCTTCACCCTATACACCACTGCCTTCCAGCACAGGTCAGACCTCTGGCACCTTCAGAAACGTCCTTATGACTCTGTGGTGGTCGGGTGCATCAGGGATGGGCAGGAAGGAGACTACAGAGACCTTGTGAACAGCTTTGTTGAGTGGTGTGTGACCAAGACCAAGTGGAGGATGTTGACCACAATCAGTCCTGTTACCATCATGGGTCAGAACATTGAGCTGGTACCTTGTCCTGCTGGACAACAGATTGGACTGGAGGGCCAACACTGAGGCTGTGTACAGGAAGGGGATGAGCAGACTCTACTTTCTGAGAAGGCTCAAGTCTTTTAATGTGTGCAGCAAGATGTTGTCGATCTTCTACCAGTCTGTTGTGTGTGGGCTGCTGATTGGATGGTTTTGACTGAATAAATGTGTTTCACCCAGCAACCAGCAATGGCGCTAACGCTAACACCAACACTGATTTTTGTCTTTATGTTATATTTGTAAGGAAGCCCATGTGAAATCTAGGTAAAGTGTCAATCATTTATCTTTGTACTGCATGTGTAATTTATGTAGACAATAGTAGCTTATGTTTATTGCATATATATATTCATACATGACCTGTATAGTATACCTAGCATTATTAGTGTTTGATTCATGTGCAAAGAGTTTTATTACAGTCAGCTTTCTGGACCTCTGGCTGATTTTGTCCCTTCCTCCAATACTGACTCCATGGTTAGGCACAAATAACCAAATACAAACCTAGCAAGGTACAGAAACTCCAACATGGTAATATTATCTTTCTTTATATTCTGTTGATCATCAAGGTGGTGTTCATGTCAGCATAGCTGATAAACACATGATATATGTAGAACATTTTCAGACTAGTTGCCATTTAAATAAGTTGCGTTTGCATTACTTTGCAGTTCCTCAAGTAGTTTTGCACCTGACCACTTCACTAGTTTTATTTTACTGACCTGAATTAAAAAAGTAAAAAAGTGAGACATATTTGTCACTTGTGAAATGGAACCTCTGCATTTAACCCATCCGTGCAGTGAGACACACTAGTGAATACACACTAGGGGGCAGTGAACACACATGCCTGGAGTGGTGGGCAGCCCTAGCCCCCCAATGGGGGTTAGGTGCCTTGCTCAAGGGCACTTCAGCCAAGTCCTGTCAGTCGTGGGAATCGAACCCGACCATGACTGCCCCATGCCCCATGAATTATTGCTACAGTCTAAGTTTTACTCAGTAATCAGTGTGTTTTGTGTCTTTTGGTCAGCAACATCATGTTCATATGTGTGTTAGCATTAGTGAATGCCATTGTGTATGCTAAAGTTAGGGACATGCTAAGCTTGGCAGTGTCATGTCAATGATATGTCATGTTTACAACAGTACAGGATTACACAGACAGTCCTCCTCAAAAAAGAAAGGAGGTGTGACAAATGTTTGAGGAGTCACAGCCAGACTCAAAAGAACCACCAAAAAAAAAAAAAGAAGTTGTAGATGATAATAGATGCATGTTAATCAGCATTTAGAAGTCAGCAGTGAGGATTATAATCTCACAGATTATAATCTATAGACTTTAGAAATAAGGGTGTCGGAACAATTTAAACCTCTTTACAAAACTGTTACCTTATTGAATGAATGAATGAAACTTTACAGTCAACATACAACTTTAACACCAATCACACACCGGTGAGAAGCGGCAGCCAGTTGCGCATAGTGTACTCTCAACTGGAAACCACATCCAGGATAGAGTGCCATCCACCAGCCATTCACACATTCACACCAGGATTATAGGGCAATTTTTTGTACATCCAATTCACCAAACTTGCATGTCTTTGGACTGTGGGAGAAAACCGGAGTACCCAGAGTAAACCCACGCAGACGACATGCAGACTCCACACAGAAAGGACCCAGACTGCCCTACCTGGGGATCGAACCTACTTGCTGTGAGGCAACAGTGCTACCCACCGAGCCACCGTGCTGCCTGTTATTAAGTTCACCTGTGTTGTATGTACACATATCGGCCATACTATTGCCCTTCTTACACTTTTTACATTAGTGGACTTCACACAAATATAATATCAGGTCAGCTGTGGTCCTGTTCTTTTGCTGAATTGAGTAGAAGCAACAAAGAGGAGATCGAGGTTAAGGTCTATGTTGACAGAAGTGATTGATAAAGATGGATAAATTAAATTTTTATAGTGTATATTAAAAAACTTTTGTTTTTTAATATTTTTGAAGCAGATGTCAATACAATATTTTATGTTTTCAGTTTTTTTTCTTATCTTTCTGAAATGTGACCCAGTGGAGGCAAAAAATAATTACTGTATTACTGTAGAACCTACAGTATTAGTCATTAAAAATCTAACTAATAAAATGATTAGAAAGAATTAAATTATTAATTCAAATATTTATTGATTTAACTTCCTAATACAAGCTTAATAACATGTAAATGCATATTTAACAAACAGC
>JAOUQY010000021.1:15533415-15544018 GCA_028566355.1 Doras micropoeus
TTTGAACAACTTCATGCTCCCAAGTTTGTGGGAACAGTTTGTGGAATTCCAGAACAGCATTTGTGAGATCAGAGAGTGAAGAGAAGGCTTGGATCACAATCCAAAAACACAATCCAAAAACACAAAACACAAACTGTGCTAGTTTATCCTTAAGGTGTTTGATGGGGTGGAGCTCAGTGCTCTGTGTGGGCCAGTCAAGTTCTTCCACACCAAACTCTACTCAAGCATGCCTTTATGGATGTCATTCACAGTCATGCTGGAACAGAAAAGGGCCTTCCCCACAAAGCTGGAAGCATACAATTGTCCAAAATATCTTGGTATGCTGAAGCATCAAGTTTTCACTTCACTGGACCTAAGGGACCTTGGCCAACCCCTGAAAAACAACCCCATAACATTATCCCTCCTCCACCAAACGATGAAGTCAGGCAGGTAACCTTCTCCTGGCATTCGCATTCCAAACCCAGACTCATCCGTCAGACTGCCAGATAGAGAAGCATGATTCATCACTCCACAAAACATGTTTCCACTGCTTTAGAGTCCAGTGGTGGTGTGCTTTACAACACACCATCTGATGCTTGCCATTGGGCTTCATGATGTAAGGCTTGCATGCAGCTGCTCAGCTATGGAAACCCATGCCATGAAGCACCCGGTCAAATATTTTTATGCTTTTTTTTTTCATGTTAATGCCAGAGGAGGTTTGGAGCTCTGCAGTTACTGAGTCAGCAGAGCATAACATATGCGCCTCAGCACTCGCTGACCCTGCTCTGCAACTTTACATAGTCTGAGTTGCTGTGAATCCTAAACGCCTCCACTGTTCAATAATATCACTCACAGTTGATCGTGGAATATCTAGGAGTGAAGAAATTTCACAAACTGACTTGCTACAATGGTGGCATCCTATTACAGAACCACACTCAAATTCAATGAGCTCTTCAGAAAGACCCAGAATGGCAGACTGCATGGCTAGGTGCGTGATTTCATACACCTGTGGCTACAGGACTGAATGAAGCACCTGAATTCAATGATTAAGAGGTGTGTACTAATACTTTTGTCCATAGAGTGTATGTAGATGATCTCTGCTATTTTGCAAAGTAATATATTGAAAAATTCAATTACTAGCCTCTCTATAGTATTCTGTAAACACAGTGTAATAGGAAAAGTGTTTATGAGTAAAGAATGCAAGTCTCAACCCATTGATGAATTCCGTTAGTTTAAGACACCAACAATGTCATTTGAAGGATAAAGAGTTTGGAAATATTTGTAGGATATATTTGACTTGTCTTAGATGGTTACTAGTTAGCTAGAGTCTAATGCAAGTGTCAGACACCAAATATGTCCCGAAGACAAGTGGATGAGCTTCCACATGGTATTCAGAAATACAGCGTAACAGGAAAATTATACAAATGATTTTCTGATGCCAAAGAGGTATTGATCTACTACAACTGGAATAAATAACATTTTGAGCAACATTTCAACAGTGAGGAATATCAAGCAGGAACCAGAGAAAATGATTTGAGAATAGCTAGTGTATTCCTAAGAAATGCTTAATACTGAAAACTCCTATTGATTGTAGTGAAGAACCTCCTAACAGATGTGTCTGAATAAATGATAATGGTGTAAGTGTTCGGTGTTTCAATGAACAGCCAAAAAATCACACCATGCATGTTATGTACATTTACAATACATCCATATTCAACCTATTTGTTTTACCCCTAAATGTACGCTCCTGCCAAATCATCCCATGTTTCATAATGCATGGATCATTACTGTTCTTGCAGAGTCCATCCATCGCTCGGTTGCTTAATGAGGGCTGGGCTTTGTCTTTGCTTGTGTTTGTCTGTGGCTCAGTTTCTCATCGTGGAGCTCATTTCATCTGGGGAAGCGCCTGTCCACTGCTCAGCATTATTGCTTTTTTTTTTTCGCTTCAGATCTCTCTGTGTCTGTCCATGCCTTAATATAGGGAGGGGGCTCGGTTTTCGGCTCGGCAGTGTCCTTTCTTCTTTCTGCTCAGTTTCTTAAATAAGGATTCTTCAACACGGGCTGAAAAGAGGAGCATTGGCTTCAGGTGTGACTCTCCCATTCCTTGCTGTATCAACATCCATACCTTCTAGGTTACATACTGTAACTCACCTAGTGTGTGTGCATACACGCTATACACTATACATGCTACACACTATACACAAGAGTTACAAAATAAAAGTGCAATGCAGTGCTACAGCATATTTGTGTGGAAAGAGATCCACTTCATGCACTTCATTCTCTCTGTTTAAATGAACAATTAAAAAAAAAAAAACATAACATTGACAGAACAAATTTAAACAGCACATCCTGGGCACCATGTAGGGCAGCCATGACACCTTCTGACAAATGACAGAGGCAGATGACACACACATTCCTGCGCTGTTGGGAAAATGTTATTCAGCAAATGTATGGACCAAAAAAGATGTATATCAGAGCGCCAGATCAAGGCACAGCAGGACTGGATAAAGATGACTTTGTAATCTCTTACGACAGTGATATGATTGACAGGTCTCACACACACACACACACACACACACGGTATTACTAACTTGGCACACAACATTTATCAAAATGCAAGTGCACGTAAAAGCAAGAGGCAGCCTACTCTGGCCTCTGAATGCTCATTTACACAAGCAGGACACCTCATCAATCGGAAGCATTTGGATGAGAGACAAATGGTCTTTTCAAGGCAGACAACTGATCATGTATGTGAATATTGTTTGTCTAGGAACATGAGAAAACAATTGCAGTACTCACCATAATAGTCGTCACGATCACGGTCCTGTTCTCCATTCCGGACGTTTCGTTCGGAAGCAAGGCTTGGTCCTGGATCAGGACCAACTTATCAGCATCATTCCAGTAGCCAATCTGAGGACAGGACACACATAAGGTCAAAAGGGACATCTGTGTTATAGTGTGTTTATTTCTTTTGGTCATTTTGAGTTAACTGTTCAGAGATGTTGTTCTCCTTGGATTTGGAAATTGGTTGACTCTTTGGCAAAAAACCCCCCACAAACATCCATAATAGCACCATAAACCATAAATGATCATTTAAACAAAGCATGGAATAGAATCTAAGCATTTTTATCATCATGTACTGCTCAGTGAAATGTGATAGTCTGGAAATAATACATGGCTGGACTGGTTTAATCCAAAATGTTTTCATTTACATTGAATGATTGCTGCTGATGAATCATGCAGACATGTCTGCAGGGACATGTGGATATGTCAATTTAGATTTCCGCTTGTCTTTAATAGATTTCATTGATATGTTCTAAGCTAAAACCTAAAAGCTGGATGTTGGATGAACGTGTACTAGAGTTTAATCCTGAAACTACACTCCCAAATACACTGAACTCAAAGCTGCAGCTATTTTAGTTTGTTTTTTGTTTATCACGTGATGACAGGAACTGTCAGAAAATGTTTCCACGTGATAATTAACTGAATTTTCAACTCATAATTATGAATAATTCTGGAAACTTGACCATAATGACCATAATTTGAACACCATGCCTTATTTGTGCATGTGCATGCCATTTGTGCATGTCTTTGTTCTTGTAAGGTACTGAGCAACATGTCCCTGCATCTGAACACAGCTGCTCTGTGTGGATGTGCTATTACATTAAAGCGTGCTAAGCGTGATCCCACTCTACAGAGGGGGCTGGTCTGGGTGAACTTGGAAACGATGTCACCTTGTGTTATATCGTGTCGAGTGATGATGGATGAATGAGGGGGTGGGGGCAGGCTTAAGCGCCGTGCCTCCCATGTCCATACAGGAGCCAGAGGAGTGAGAGGAGCCTGCAGCATCCTTACAGCTGGCTGATTGATGCTCCTGAAAGGCTCTTGATGCACTCTCCCCCTCCCTGATCTTCCTCCCTCTATCACTCTCCATCACTCTTCCCCAGGCACGGTGCAGCCAGGAAGCCACCACACACCATAAAACACGGGGCAAACACTGAGTCTCCACAGGACACCGAACAGGTGTGTGACAGGAAGCTTTATAGTACCTACTAAAGAGCTGCATGGAAATGAGGACTGCTGGAATACCACAGTGTTCCACAGTTATCTGCTGGGATGGGGGCCAGACTAAAAATATTTTCATTGGTCATGGTCCATCAGCATGAGGAGAGACTTAATAGTATCCCCATAGGCAGGAGTGGTAATAAAATGTGCACCAACAGTGCAGTAAAGGTAAGGAAATCTCATATTTGTCATAGCTTGCAATAGGACACTGTTTGAGTTATGAAACAAACTGCTTTACATATATGAGAATACATAAACTGATTTATTAAGGAAAATTTACATGCAGCCTAAAAAAACATCAACTGATGGCTTAAATGGAGTAAAAAAATGTGCATAAATTGGATAATAAATATGTACAGACCAAATAATTGAGACCAACCTAAAAGAAATTTCAGTCTGATCAAATAATTAATTTAATATGGTCATGGTCAATCCATTTAAAAATAGCTTATTTAAAAATTTACCTACATTAGGGATAGGGAGGGGATGCTGTTGGAGCATACGGATATGTAGCTTGGGGCTGGGCCCAACGAATGTATATATGGGTAGAAGTCATGGCATCGTTGACTCCCATCATGTGGGTTTGCAGTCTAAATAGAAAGTTGCTATCTGGACTCAGTATACACAGTAGGTATAAATTGGAGCCAAAGTGTGTGTAGTAGACACTGCCAGGTTGTTAGTTTTGGGAGGCTGAAGCGGATGCAAGTGGAGTGTGAATGCCGTTTATTAAAAACACAGGCAAACAGATCCAAAACAATATCCAACAACAATCCAGGAACAGGCAAAGGATATACAAACAGCATAGGGCAAATACGACATAACAAAAAGAAAAAGAACACAGAGAGCAAAACTAGATCAGAAACCAAAGAATCAAAACACAGAACACAAGGCTTGGCAACGACAGACGATACTGAATGATACACCCTGAAAAAGAAACACAAGGGTTTATATGTACAACCTAATTGGGAGCATTGGGACCTAACTCAGACAGGTGAAAGTAAGCATGACATATAAAGGAAACAACCAATGAGAATACATGCAAGGGAACATGACATAAACCAACACACAGCAATGTAAAGAAACATAAAAGAACACGGAAGTCCAATCAACCATGCTGACAGCTGCAGAGCGGTTGGTTTGTCAGTTGGTTCATCTCTCATATTGGCCATTCTTCATGCCAGAAGGATATTATGTTTATTACTAATTTGTGCAAGTATATTGATTTTACCATTGTCCGAAAAACTTTTTAGAGCTTTGACTCTTACTGACTGAGCTGCCATTTACTAGCTAGCTAAAATTAGTCATGGTAATCAAAATAATTCAAACCCCATTTCCAGAAAAATTGGGAAACTTTCTCAAAATGCAATAAAACTGACAAACCTAATTGTATTTTGCAAATATAAAAAAAATAGAATGCAACACCTGCAACACACTGAAAAAAGTTGGGACAGAGGCAAAATAAGACTGAGAAATATGAGTAACAATGTTCTGGAAGGTTCCATAATTAGCAGGTTTAACTGGTAACAAGTGAGGTCATCAAGATTGCATATAAAATGGTTGTGGTTCACCACTTTGTGCCAAACTACATGAGAGAATTTTCATCCAGTACAAATACAATGTTTCTCAGCACAAGATTGCAAAGAATTTAGGTCTTTCACAATCTACAGTTCATCAGATCATGAAAAGATTCAGGGAGTCAGGGGAAATCTTGGTGCATGAAGGCCAAGAGCGAAAACTGCTGCTGAATGTGTGCAAACATCGAGCTCTCAGGAGGTATTGTTTGAGAAAGCCGTCATGTTACTGTGATGGACATAACCATATGGGCTCGGGAGTACTTCGGAAAATCACTGTCACTTAACGCAGTCCAACGCTGCATCAAGAAATGTAACCTGAAACTGTATTATGCAAAGAGGAACCCAGATATTGATTCAGCAGAAATGCTGACAAATTCTCTGGGCCTGAAGTCATCTGAGATGGTCTGAATGACAGTGGAAACATATTCTGTGGTCAGACGAGTCTACATTTCAACTTGTATTTGGGAAATAAATGGATGTTGGATTCTATGTGCCAAAGATTAACAAGACCATCCAGACTGTTACCAACAAAAAGTACACAAAACAGTATCTGATTTTAGGACTCCATGTCTATTTCACCAGGATTCATTCTGCATGAGTTACAACAGTGTGGCTTCGTAGACATGAGAGTGTGTGTGCTTGACTTGCCTGCATGCAGTCCAGGTCTGTCTCCTACTGCAAATCTTTTCTTTGTCCTTTTATTTCTTAAATAAAGCTTCAAGAAGCTCTAGAATTAACAAATTACAGATTTCAGTTTTTAGAAAGTGTCCCAACTTTTCTGTAAATGGGGTTTGTAGAAGTACCAACTGAAAATATACTGGTAAACATCCATCTATCCATCCATCCATTATCTTAACCGCTTATTCCTGTTCATGGTCACGGGAGAGCCGGTGCCTAGCTGGCGGCATAGGGCACAAGGCAGGAACAACCCTAGACGGGGTGCCAATCCATCGTAGGGCACACACTCATGCAGTCATACACACATATGGGGTACTTTAGAGACCCCAACTTTGGACTGTGGGAGGAAACTGAAGTACCCGGAGTAAACCCATGCGGACACGGGGAGGATATGCAGACTCCACACATAAAGGACCCAGACCACTCCACCTGGGGACTGAACCCAGGACCTTCTTGCTGTGAGGCAACAATGCAACTCACCCTACTTTGAAGAAAAGAAAAACGTTGTTCTCCATGATTATCATCTATGTACTGTAGTTTTGACACCTACAGTAAGTTACCCATCTGAATGGGGGAGATATCAAGGTCAGCTGCACTGAACTGATAGAAAACTATTCCCAAAAATGTGGAGATGGAGATATAACGTAAAATGTAAATTTAGTAAGTTGGGACTAGGAAGGTGTTGAGGAAAACACATAGTAGGTAACGTGAAAAGGGTGTTGGGGCAGATGGGGATAGGTTGTATTGGTGTTGGTATACATAGAATATAGAGGTGGTGGTTTTGGGAATGGGGTGGGAATAGTGTTGGGGTGTATGAGAATGGAGTGGTGATGAGTCGGGTATAGGAGAAAGGAGTGGCGATGTTTTGGGTTATATGGGAATGAGGTGGTCATGTGTTGGGGTATATGAGGATGAGGTGGTGACAAAGATGGAGCACATAAAGACAGGGTGGGTGGTTTTGAGGCATGTGTAGAATGGAGTGCAGATCACATTGGGTTATGTGAGGATAGGGTGAGGATGGTGTTGAATCACATGTAGATGTGATGGAAAAGGCTTTGAAGCACAGTAAATGGGGTAAGGGTGTTGCTGGTGCACATGGGGATTGGATGGGAAGGAGGTTAGAGATGACAGAAACAGTACCTACTGATGGCAGCTTGGAAACGGCATAATAATCAGTTAGAGATTTTAAATGTCTTAACTCTAACAAAATATCCTCCATGAATATGATAATAGTCGACTGTAGCTGTAAATTTGTAATCCTTGAGGCGATTACAAATTATTACAACTTTTTCTTCTACAGCCTTGGCTTTTCACAAAGACAGATTTATAGAGGGCAGCAGACACCATTTAAATGAGAAAGTTAAGTATTTCATTTATATAAATTATATGTTACATTATTTAAAGCATTTTAATGAGTCCCTTCATTGCTAATGTGGCTATAAAATGCTTTGCTGTATAAAGAGATCCATATCTTCAAGTATGCTAGGAAACCCTGAAGCAGTGCTGGAGACATACAAAGGGGACAATCCACATGAAAAAGTAACGATTTGTTATGTTCTTGCTAACACAACTGGATCAAACATGTCATGGCGAATGAAAGGTCGACAAAATAGCGTGGATAAGACTGGAACAGCACTTGAACAGATGTAAGGAGACAAATCATGACAAACTGTAAACACACCAGATGCACAGCATACATGCATTTTATATAGCATAGTGTAATTTATTTGAATGTGGTAAAATCTAAATAAATCTTTCTGTATAAATACATTAAAATGGAAATGGAAAGACAAATATGTGATTTTACAGACGGCACAGAGACATGCTGCAGATCTTACTCTTCTGGGGCCGTTGCTTTTCAACTCGAACACGTCCATAGTGTAGTTGACTCGGCGGCCATAGTGGTCAAATTGGACATTTCCTGTTAATCCTTGCAGCCGGACCTGGATTGCGGCGATAAACAATGTAATTACTGCTTATCCAGCTGCTGCCTCTTACACTCCCATTACTCTGCTGCTTCAGCTTGCTCTTCAATTATTCTCCTCTCTAAGCTCAAGATTTCGCATTGCACTCTCACTATCACTCTCACCTCAACACTTTATCTAACACAACTTCACTTTACTCATCACCTTCTATTTTCACCTTTATAGACTCTCTCGTTCTTTCACCCTTAAATATACAGCTCTTCTAGAGCTCACACCAGTTCCAGTGGGGTAAAACCATAAATATTCATTTAAGCACCCAGTGTTTATGCCCTCCTGAAGTGGACCCCATCTACAGACTAGATAAATCTGTGATGGGTGACAAATTAAATGAAAAACAAGTTGCTCCGTTATGTCATGGGCAGAAATAGTTTTGTTGGCATGCCCTGTGCCTACTTTCCCCTTCAGAGGGAAGCTTAACTGCAAATAAATAAAAAGTTTGATGAACCTGTGAAGAAGTCTGTGAAGAGTATGGTCTCTTCTGCCCCCAATTCACAGGACACAAGGACTCACTGAATGGTTTGGTGAGAAAGGCATTGATCTAAATCATATGCTCTGGCCTCATGTTCTATCAATTTTTATTTTTTTCAAATCTGTTCTGATATTATTACCATATGGCTACATATGTATCTTAGAAAAATAATCCATTAATTATCTTTGTAAATTCACAGACATGGAGCTGATTTTTATTTGAATCTAGCAGCCGCATTGCTTAACGGTGTTTTGTCAGTTAAGCAGCCCAACCTAACAAGCTACCATAGCTACACTATATGGCCAAAAGTATGTGAATAGCTGACCATCAAAACCATTTGTGTTCCTTCCCCAAACTGTTGCCACAAAGGTGGAAGCACACGGTTGTATAGGACGGCTTTGTGCACTATAGCATTAAAATTCTCCATTAATTGGAACCCAAAAAGAGCCCAAACATGTTGCTCCATGGCAACGAGGCGGTGCAAAAGAGCAGTCCGTGAAGACATGGTTTGCCAATGTTGGAGTGAGAGGAGCCCTGACCTTAACCCCACTGAACACCTTTGGGATGAACTGGAACAACAAATATGCTCCAGGCCTACTCACCCAGTGTCAGTGTCTGACCTCACTAATGCTCTTGTTGTTGAATAGACACAAATCCCAACAAATGCTAGTGGAAAGCCTTCTGAGACGACTGGAGGTTATTATAACAGCAAAGGCAGGGGATGCTCAAAAATCACATAAGCGTTTGATGCTCATGTGTCCACAAACTTTTGGCCATAGAGTGTGGCTAGTTAAATAAGCAAGCCAACTAGTGATTCCGCAACTATCAATTGTCAAATTGGCTAACTTGTTACTAACTTGTTAGCCATTCTCACTTATTTTAGTTTTTATTTATTTCTAACCACAACTTAGTTACAGCTAAGTAGCTATGAAGCCTGACACAAGCTTCTGATATACATAATCATGTTCGACGGATTTAAGCATGTTGTTTTACCCCTCTTTACCTCTCAGTAATCTGCTCTTTCCTACTCCTTCCACTTTCTGGCTCGGCATACCTGTTTTAGTGTGCGCTCCATGTCAATGCCTTGGTTCCACGGGGCTGCCGGGTTTGCCAGGCAGTCTCCGGCATTGCCCCTGCGCGAGATGTCCACTTTCTGCCTGCGCAGGTTCCTGAAGGCTTCTGCCATCACCATCACTCCGTCGTACGTCAGAGCGGAGGTGTACTGCATAGAGAAAAGGTCTGGTAAAGGTCATCGAAATACCAAGCATTCCGTATAGCCCTTGTCCAAAAGCACACCACCTCCACCACTACAGCTTCTAATTACCCAATGTTATAGTTTACCTCAAATAATTTGCTAAATAACTTTTTTTGCTAGCTTCTTTATACCAGTTAATTACCACTAACTAGCTAGATGCCTGGGTTGTGTCCTGGTCAGTGGTGGAAAAAGTATTCATATGCTTTCCTTAAGTAAAAATACCAATACAGCAGTGTAAAAAATACTCCATTCCAAGTATGGATGGAACTTAAGTAAATGTATGTAAGTATCAGCAGCAAAATGTAGTTCAAGTATTAAAGTAAAAATATTGGTTTGGTCCCTCAGGCCATTAGACTGTTTAACTCATCTCAGCATAGCAAATAACAATGCTATGGCTCCTATATATTTGCATATTTTGCACTGCACCTATATATTTGCACATCTGCACTACAATTGCACTACTGGTCTACACTGTTTACACTGGTCAATTGCACTACCTCCATCACACTGTGAAATTTGTCTTATATATATATATATACAGGGGTTAGACAATGAAACTGAAACACCTGTCATTTTAGACCACAATAATTTATTAGTA
>JAOUQY010000021.1:15739469-15761068 GCA_028566355.1 Doras micropoeus
TGAACATTAAATATCTTGTCTTTGTAGTGTATTCAATTGAATATGGGTTGAAAATGATTTGCAAATCATCGTATTCTTTTTTTGTTTATGTTTTACACAATGTCCCGACTTCATTGGAATTGGGGTTGTACTTCAAGGGAGGTCCATGTTCTCACAACTTGATCTCTTTCTTCCTGCAATGAAATAAAAATGTAAAACTAAAAAGCAGGATAAAACAGTTTCAACTATATACAGGAATACATCTTATACATCAATATTGACAAGGTTTGACATCCAAAAACGTACTGTTTAATCTAGATTTGAGTGTTTACAGTGATGCTAATCTACACATTTATTTTTTTTATTTTTGTTTATATTTTTCACTATAGTGGTTATTTAGAAGTAAGTTTAAAAAGTCATATCTAGACTAGCATAGGCTGACTGACATTAAATGAAGTGGAGATAAGGTAACAGTAAGACTACAGTCTCTTCTTGCAACCAAATCTGCAGTTGCATCTTAGATCACATGTCACCACTGCTCTGGATGCCTGCAGCTAAGTAAAAAAAAAAATCATCACATTCATAGGTCAGATTTCCAAGCTCCAACAGATCTAAGAGGATGAACAACTCCTAGAGTCACTGGCCACAGAAGCCTGCCACATTCCTGATAACACCACCAGACCACCACACTCTGGCTTGGACCCTCTGTAACCCAGAACTGGCACATGCTTGGAGCCATAACCGAGGTGAGGATCTGTTCCACACCCACTCCTGTGCTAGACAAGCTGGAGAAACACTTGCCTGTTGTTGACCTGAAGACCATGGCCAGTCCAACACCACTGTCCATAAGGTTGTGTAGCTCTGGTACCGGTCCTGGTATCGGGCTAGGGAGTGATGACCCTAAACCAGCAGCTCTGAATTGCCATAGACTAGCATTCAGCCCCAAGGCCACAAACCAATGACTGTGTCAAATCACAACCCTGATCATAGACAATTCCATCATCAAGAATCCTAAAACAAGTTAAACAATAACTTGTGTCCTGGTGTCACTGTTCATGATAAGGAGAACAAAGCTATTGAGACCCCAAAGAAGGTATAGAAATCATGTATTGTGAACGTGACAAGGCTTGTGCTCTGCAGACCATTAACCTCAGAGGAATAGAGGAACCACATCAATTATATAAATAAATGAAATGTTTTAACAAAGGAGACTTCTCTGTCTTAATTTGAACACCATGGTTCAGCCCTAACTGACCCTATGTGAAAAAGTAATTGCCCGTTAACTAACCAGCAGTTAAACAAATTCAACTGACACTTGGGTTCAAATTTCACTAGCCACACCCAGGCATGATTAGTGCCAGATCAGTTGAATGTAAACATCACTAAAATAGAACCTGTCTGGCAATGTTAAGCAGGCTAGAATTACCGCATGTAAAATGTAAAAGTCTCAACACAAAAGTTTGATTGCCTTTGTTATTGTTACGTCTTTGGCCGCCAGAGGTCGCCAGGGCATTACAAATCAGGCGCACCTGCTGGTGGCCATGTCTGATTGCTCATCAAGCCGCCCTGAGGAGTATAAAAGAGCCTCGTTTTAACTCCTCAGGGCAGATCAAGGTACGTGCAACTCTCTTCACATCACCTATCGCCAGGATTCATCCATTTCTTGCTTTGAGTTAAGTGTTCATGTTTTTGATTCATGTTTGTCTCACACATTGCCTTGGTTTCCGTTTTGCTAGTCTAGTGATCAGTTCTTTCTTGTTTGTTTTGTTTCAGAGACCCAGTACCAGAGCATGGAGTATTCCTGCCCTCACCACCTTCACGTTTTGAGATCTTTTGAGCATTATACTGTTTTGTGTTTGGTTTTTCCCCTCCACGCTCTGGCCTTTTTAGTTCATGTTTGTTTTTGGAATAAGCCTTTTGGACTTCTGCTCTGAACTGTTTGATTTCGTTTCATGTTTCAAACTGCATACCGGTGTAACTTTTGTGCTGCATTCAATAAACGCTCTGCTCTTAACTCCGTTAAGTGTGGGATCATTACAGGTTGATCCACCACCATGGAGTCAGCAGGCACAGGAGAACTGCAGCAATCGATTTTGCACGCTACACAGCAACTGGAGGAGATCCGTGCTACCATGCACCACTGGGAGGTGAACCGGGAGCATTGGGAAGCTGCTCCCACACCAGCGACCCTCGTTGTTGGCGCTCTCCCAACTGTAAGGGCTGTAAGGGATTTCTGTGTGATCTGTATTTCACACTCCACGGCCAGCTCTCGGATGAGCAAAAGGTGGCGGTGATCGTGAGTCTGCTCAGCGGCAAAGCCCTACAGTGGGAGACCGCCCTCTGGCATCATGCAGGTGAGAGCACTTGTTCTTATCCTCGCTTTATTGAGCTATTTCGACAAGTTTTCAACCATAGCACTGATGACCGCTGTGCCGGAGAGCGTCTTATTTCTCTGCTAAAGGGTGAATGGAGAGCAGCTGATTATGCACAGGAATTCCGGACTCTGGCAGCCGAAAGCGGATGGAATGACGCGGCCCTCAAGGTCACGTTCTGAAGGGGTCTCAATGCCAAGATTCAGTGAGAGTTATCGTGCAGAGACTTGGACATGCCCCTTGAGACCCTGATTGCCACTGCCATCGCCTTGGACAACGTTCAGCGTATCCAGCCTGCCAGCGCCCCGATGGAAGTCACGCCTGAGGAGCCCGAACCCATGGTCCTAGGTCCCCTGCCTCCATTGGAGATGGCAAGGTCAATCTTCAATCTTCAGACTATTAGACGGCACTCCTCGTCACCAGCCTCAGCAGGTTTCTTCTTTGTAGAGAAGAAGGGAGGTGGCCTTAGGCCTTGCATAGATTATAGAGGGCTGAATAAGGTAAAGGTTCGATACCCTTATCGCCTTCCGCTCGTCCCTTTGACCCTCGAGCAGTTACAAGGAGCCACTATTTTCACCAAACTAGATTTACGTAGTGAGTATAATCTAGTTCGTATTCGAAAGTGGGACGAATAGAAGACGGCATTTAGCACTGCATCAGGACACTATGAATACTTGGTGATGCTGTATGGATTGGCTTCCATGGCAAGGGTCTTCCAGAATTTTGTTAATGAAGTCTTCAGGGACCTGCTGGGGAGATCAGTTATAGTTTACCTTGATATATTGGTTTTCTCACCCAACCTCTCCTCTCATGTTCAGCAGGTCCGAGAGGTTCTCCGTCACCTCCTTGCCAACGGCCTATACGTCAAAAAAGAGAAGTGCCAGTTTCATCAGCCCTGCGTAGAGTTTTTGGGCTACAACATAGGACCTGATGGAGTAGCAGTGAACTGTGAGAAGGTGGAGGCGATCATCCAGTAGAACTCCCCAACTACTGTGAGAGAGCTCCAATGATTTCTGGGTTTTGCAAACTTTTACAGACGATTTATCAGAGGTTTCAGTGCTATTGCCAAGCCACTTACTGATCTGCTAAAGGGAGCCACAAAGGTACTTCGGTGGAACACGGACGCCGGCCCAGGCATTCCAGCGGCTAAAAGGGGCCTTCACTTCCGCTCCAGTTCTGAAACAACCTGACCCTGACCAGCCGTTCATCGTGGAGGTCGACGCCTCATGCCAGGGCATAGGCACCGTCCTTTTGCAAAGACACGGCACCCCAGCTAAGCTCCACCCGATCGCCTACTTTTCCAAGAAGCTCTCCCTCGCCGAACAAAACTACGACGTGGGGGATCTTGAGCTATTAGCCATCAAGCTCGCTCTCGAGGAGTGGAGGCACTGACTGGAGGAAGCCAAGCACCCAGTATCTATATTCACAGATCACAAGAACCTGGAGTACCTCAGAGTGGCCAAGATACTAAATTCGTGCCAAGCCAGGTGGGTCATATTCTTTACCCATTTTTAAACTTTGTTTTCGCCCAGGGTCCAAAAATGGGAAGGCAGACACCCTCTCGCGGAGGTACGAGCCGGACTCCGCTGTCTCAGAACCTGAACCTATCGTCCCCAAAGAGAGGTTTCTCCATGCCATTGTATGGGAGATCCAGGAATTCATTTCCTCGTGCTCAGAGTGCACCCAAGCTAAGGTACCCCGCTATGTTAGTCCATTTCCGATCGTAAAGCAAATTAACAATGTCACTTACAGGATCCAGATGCCAAGTCATAGTCATGTCCATCCCACTTTCCATGTCTCTGCCCTTAAGCCAGTCCATGCTGGGCCCCTAAACCAAGGAGACGCTAAAGCTCAGCCTCAAGCGCCACAACCACCACGCCAAGCAGACACCTACATCGTCCGAGAGATCCTAATTTCAAGGAGACGAGTAGGAGGTCTGCAATACCTGGTATCCTGGGAGGGTTACGGCCCAGAGGAGGACTCCTGGGTAACCGCATACAACATCTTGGACCCCATCCTTCTCCAGGAATACCATGCCAGGTACCCCCACAGGCCAGGACCACGCAAGCCTGGGAGGCCCCCAAAGAAAAGAAGGGCTCCCGGATCTGAAATATTTTAAATGTGACAAAAATAGAAGAAACTGGGAAGGATGACATTATTTTACTGCCAAAAGTCAAGAGTACATTTTTTAAATCTGAGAGCAAGATTCTCACGGATTATTTTTAAATCCGAGAGCAAGCACTCACGGATTTCGTTTGCCTGCAAAATATGCATGTGCTCACTCATATTTTCTCTGCTCTTGCTCAGATTTTGCTCTGATACAAAACTCACCCAAATGCACCCTATGTACTCGCTAATCTTTTTATGCTCTCACACTTGGATTTTCACCATCAAACAACACTGCCATAAGTCATCAGCCAATCAGAATGAAGTGTCGGATTTTGACCAATGAAATTGTTCCTGCTGCTCCTCTACATTTTCAAAGGCATGAAGAATACATCCACAATGTGTAGCTTGCTTCACCATAAATCGACAGAGTCAATGGCCCCAGGGAATGTGATCAATTACTTAAAAATATAGGTTTAGTTTGTTATATCTGATATTATATTATCACACTATTGACCTGGAAATAAACTAAAATTGCCTATTTTCTGGCAGCTATCAACTACCTGTGTAGTTGGCAAAATTGTTTCATCAGCATGGCAATGCCTACAGCAATGTGTTTGTACTTTATCATGTGCTATCTAGCCAACCATCGTAAAAAAAATAGGATATTTTGGAGATAACTCATGTAAGGATGCAAAATTTCTTGCATTAAATAATTTGTTATTTAAATGTAATGCATTTTCACTAATGCAAGCATAGCTGCAGCCCTAATGAGATGCAAGAACATGACCAAAGTGAACCCCATATGTTGATATAATAGATGGTTAGGTAAAATATACTTTATAATTTAACGGACTCAATGAAGCAACACATCAACTGATTACTTTAATAAGTAGTCACATACAAGCTGACAGTCAGCAACAGACAACATGGCCAGGTTATTTATATTTAGGAAAAAAATGATTGTAGTAACATCTGCCTCGACATTGTCATATTTGGTAATGCTCTTATTTTATATTAAGTTAATTGTAAAGTTAGAAATCTTACACTGGCAAGCCAAAAGTTATGGGACAGGAACTAGTATCACTCACTATTATATCAGTTCTGTTTACCATATAGGAGCACTTTGTAGTTCTATAATTACAGTCTGTAGTCCATATGTTTCTCTGCATACTTTGCTAACCTGTTCTTCAATGGTCAGGACCCCCACAAGAGCAGGTGTTATTTGGGCAGTGGGTCATTCTCAGCACTGCAGTGACACTAACGTGGTGGTGGTGTGTTAGTGTGTGTTGTGCTGGTGCAAGTGGAGCAGAGCTCCTGGAGTTTTTAAAGTGTCCACTCACTGTGGACTCTATTAGACACTCCTATCTTGTTGTCTACCTTGGAGATGTACAATCAGAGACTTTAAATTACAAATTCAAATTACATGTTTTTGTTGATTTTCTAAGAAAAAATAAGTCAGAGTCATTGAAGTGTTTGGATGTTTCACTGTACTGTACATCATTCAAATGTTCCTGACTTTTAGATTCTTAAAAATATTTTTTCTCTAGAAGAAATATAATTTTTTTCAATGTACATCATTCAAATGTTCCTGACTCTTAGATTCTTAGAAATAGTATTATTTTTACTCTAGGAGAAATAATGGTTGCCAATCTGGCCCAAGGTGGACCAGCTCTAAATTTTCTTGCGCTACAGTGCTACAGTTCCTATGCAGTGGGTCTCTGGAGTTGGAAGACCTAAACAAAGCTGATCTAGGAGATGGTCAGTATATTGATTGTTTTCCTCACAATATATGCTTCAGTCATGTGGAGGGTATTACTCTTTTTGTCACGATATCAGGTGGAGTCAGCTATCGAGTGCACAATGAAAGCTTTGACTGAGGATATCTTGGGCTACACAGGACCTATCAGCTTGGAGAAGAAAGATGAAATAACCCAGTATGTCTGAAGGATTCATTCCAAATGTGGTCTTGGGGAAAAAAAAATAATAAAAAATTAATAGTATGTCTGCAAGCCAGTCACACAGCCAGATGTTTTTTGGATTATAATTGATTATTTTACAGTGCTTTTTATTTATGTTTCACTCCAGAATTTATCTCTCTATGTCTTTTACTCCTTTCTGTCTGTATTTAAAGCAGATAAAGATGATTTCAATATTCTTTCATTGTTTTTTTAAACTTGTAGTCTGATACCTCTGTAACCTGTAAGCTTTTTAAAACCAAAATGTTTTTTATAAGAGAAAAACTTCCTTAGAAGTTCAGAAGTATACCTTAAGCTTTTAAGATTTTTTTTACATTGCAAGCATTGAGTTTTCTTCAGGAAATTCATAATTAATTTATTTATTCAGCAATCTTTCTGTCTATATGCATGTACTGTGTGTGTGTGTGTGTGTGTGTGTGTGTGTGTGTGTGTGTGTTTTGTCCCAAAACAGTGTTGTTATTCTCCATGCAACCCTGAAGATGTTCCCCATACTGCAGCAGATAAGGAATGGTTTGCAGCTCTATGGCCTAAGTGATCTCATAGGCAAATGCCTGAAAAATCTGCCAGCCACTTTTTGTCCCTGGCATAGAAATGATTGTAAGTAAGGGTGGGGAATATGGCAAAAATGTAATATCACAAAACACATGATGTGTCACAATACATACATTTGCAGACATCTGATGAGTTGGAAAAGACCAATTTATTTGTAAAAAGGATTTAAAAAAACTAGGAAAACAGTGATTTGTATTCAGCATTTCATATATTGCACTTCCCAAAATCCAAACAAACATGGCTAATTATGCTCTCTTTGTAATCAAACATGGAGTTGTTCAGGGATTTCCACGATGCCCATAATCTGTTCAGAAAAGCATATTGTGACATAATTTATTACGTTAATAATAACAACATTCATCTACTTGAGAAGAGTTTAGAAAGATGGGCTCAAATAAAGAATTAAGTGGACATGACCTTGATTAACCATCTCCAAGACCGACTGCAGGAACTGGAGCAAGGTAAGCTTCAGTTGCTTTTTTAGATATTATTCTTTGTTAAACCAGCTTTGGAGGAAGCAATGACTGAAAATTATACCAATGTTAATTTTACCATTGTCTGTCCAGTACTTGCAAGACAGATGATTCCACATTTAATGGTATCACACAAATTATGGTGCAGTTGTGTTCTTGTTCATTCTGAATAGTAGAAAACAGAAGCAGGAATTGTTTGTGACATCTCCTTATTTGTGGTATCATTCATTTCAGAGTGTCTCCTTTTTTTTTTTAGATGAAAATTCACCTGAGCTAGAGGAGACTACATCACCCTCCATGATACCTAGAACATTCCTTCAGTGAGTGACAGGGCAGGGCCACATTCCTATTTTGGCACAGGAGAAGGCAAATTTCAAAATAACAGTTAAATTTAATCATCACTGTGCTACGGAATATGGTGAACGCCAGATATGCTATCCAACTGTGGCTGCATGCACCAACACAATTACTCTCCCAGTAAAACACGTTAACTTATGGAGACTTCAAACTTTTCATAATGGAAGCATTCCATTGGCCAGGAATTTCAGAAAGAACTACAGATGCTTATTTTGCCATCAGGACGAGTAATGAACTTCAATATCTCTTGATTAGTCATGCTTCTTTCGTAGTCATGTTTCATGTTAAAGTTCACTCACAGCTAAAATAAAGTTCAAGTAAAAAAAATTAAAAAAAAGAGAGAACTGCAAAATCAAATTAGCACAGACAATTTAAAGACAGAAGAACATGTGTCTTAAATGAAAGAATACAAATTGAAGAATAAAAAGTTCTTGAAATACTTTTGTGTAGAATAACAATCAGAAACAGAACAGAACAGAAGAGCAGTAACCTACACATTCTCATTGAAAAAGTTAAAGGGAATGAATATTTACCCTGACCATAGGAATCTGATGGTGCTGTGTGGTCCAAAGAAGCTTGAAGGTATGCCATCTCTTGCTCATTTAAGGAGTGGCAATCTCTGGAACCATAACTCCAGATTCTGTTTACGACCCCAATTTTTCCAATCTAAACATAGCACAAAAAGTAAGAAAATGTATGTTTGTTAGATTATTTCTTTGTTGTAACAATGCTTCAATAAATCCTGTTTATTACATTTATTGCCAATGCTGTGAATAAATCCTGTTAATTTCCCTTTTAAATGGTTCCACATTTGTAATAGAACATGCATTTGTGGGATGAGCAGTAGAGCTGAGAATGTGAGTTGCACCCAAGAAAAATGTGCCAAACCTTCTCTGCCATTGCCCAACAGCTTATTTTGCTGTTGCTATTGTTTTTGAGCTTCTGGTACCCCCTGATTGTCAATCTCCGGTCTCATCGGGTTGCCAGGAGGCCTGCCATGACTGCCCTTCACCATCAGGCCCGTTTGCGCTGGTGGAGGAATGATGAGTTCAGCGATGAGTCCAGATTCTGCCTATGGCAGTTGGATCGTAAGGTTAAAGTGTAGAGAAGACATGGAGAATGCTATGATTACTGCACCGATAGAGTAACATCTTTTGGTGGAGGCAGGGTGATGGTGTGGGGCAGCATCTCCCTCACTGGAAAAATCAGGCTTGTCATCAATGGAGGCAATCTCAATACAGAGAAATGCTGTAACCAGTCGCAATCCCATATCTCCAGTCTGGGACAGAACTCTATCCTCCAAGATGACAACACTCGCCCCCACAGAGTGGGGTTTATCAGAGACTACCTCCAGAAATTGGGAGTGGAGAGGATGGAATGGCCTGCCAGCAGTCCTGACCTCAACCCCAATGAACACTTGTAGGATCACCTTAGGTGTGCTGTTCGTGCCAGAGTGACCAACACAACCACGTTGGCTGACTCGCGACAAATGCTGGTTGAAGAATGGGATGCCATCACACAGCAGCGTGTGACCAGCATGAGGAAGGTGCCAGGCTGTTGTGGCTGTGTACAGTTCTTCCACACACTACTGCGGCTCCTGTTTGTTAAATGAATAAATTGTTAAATTGCCAATATTTCTTGTTTCTTCAAACTTCAATCATCCAGTACAACAAGCACCAAATGAGTCAATGGCAGAATAAGCTGTTTGGCAACGGCAGAGAAGATTCGGCGCATTTTTCATGGGCGCAACCCACATTCTCAGCTCTACTGCTCATCCCACAAATGCATGTTCATTACAAATGTGGCACCATTTAAAAGGAAAATTAACAGGCTTTCCAACCTGTCAATCTTCTTCCAGGCTGTGCAGGACATGCACAGGACAGGCACCTTACTGCTCTCCACAAATCACACCACAGACATTGTCACATTATTAAATCACTGTACATTAAATAAAGTACCTCTCAGGTTGCGTCATCATTTTATATAATTTTACTAGTAGCCTAGCTCAGTTTATGAGATGAAAGAGAGATGAAACTTGCCAGATCTGTTCCCCTCACAGTGAACATAAAACAAGCAATATCAAGGCTCTCCACTCCTTGATAAACCACTGTGTTAATGAACATTTAACAGTGGGCTTAACATAGAGGTTAAAAAACTATAACTTACCTTGATGGCAAATAATTTCTCTCAACAGAGTTAAAAAAAGGTGAGCCTAGTCAATGCCTTGTTGTTGTTTGCAGCATCCAAGTACATTATCTAAACACAAATGGAACCTATTAAAAAATTTTATAACCACCTAAAATATGTAGAGAGTAGAGATCACATAATTACTAAACTCTGAATAAAATGCTACTTTTCTTGAAAAGCCATCAATACCCCCAAAAACAACAATGTTATACATATTTGAGAGAAAACAGACTTCTATACTTACATTCTATTAAGCAGTGTATTTTTCATGCACAAATGCCAATTAAAAACAACTAACCTTATGAGATTGTGGTTTGTATCCACATGGACAAGAGAGAGGGGTGCACTTACAGAACAGCTTCTCCTTACCACACTGCCTTTCAACTGTGTTATTTGTGAAAACATTCCAATTGCATCTACCCTGTGCATAGATCCATCAGTCAGCTCCACTGTATCCTGTGACCTACACTATAAACCCAAACAGTACTATTATCTTATAAACTTTATCAGTGTAACAATCAAAACCTGTTATTTAGATAACTCAGTATTAAAGTTTTGGTTATCTTAACTTTTCACTATATTTTAGCTTGACCTGAGTATAGGTTTATGAGAAAACACTGTCACCTACATCATAATTTATGAGTACCGGTAAGCAAAGACACGCAGTGTCTGTCATCATCAACGTGACGTGACTTTACGTTCCGAAAAATGGTCAAGATGGCTGCCCATTAGCGGGGAGAAGAGTTTTCCAGCCAAATGGGTAAATAGTTGCTATACAAAACTTGCACAAAATAGTTGTGAAACAGTTTGGGAACTTTATTTTTCAAACTAGGATTCTTGACCTTATCAGTATCTAATAGCAACTTGGGAAAAAGTGACATTAACATGTCAGTATTCACACAACTAGATAGCTAGCTACAGGCTTTACCTGTCAGTCATCAGCAAAAAGTAAAGTTTTACTTTCTAGAGTCTTGTACCCCTGCTTCTAATGAACATATTTGTATTGAAAGTAGGTTTTTATTTTTTTACTATTAACACTTACTAGTCTGTTGGCAGTCACATTAACATAACTATAGGGCTTATAAATTTAGGTGGGTAAGGTGAAAAGCTAACTAATGTTACTGGGAAAGTATCTAACTTTAGTGGGAAGGCAGCTAACTTTAGTGGGAAGCAGTCCTAGTTCTAGACTGCTTTGCCTGGGGAGGCAGTAAAACATAATGGGTGGGAATGTCTAGTTTTTTTTTTTGTTGTTTTTTTTTTGTCCCACTATGATAATAATAATAATATATTTTTCATATAATAATAATAATAATAATATATTTTTATATTATTTTCCCAAAAAAATAATAACAGCAACAACATCAACAACAGAATGAAATAACAATAAATAAACACTGAGAACAGATATAAGAAAATGTGAGAAGGACTTGCAAAATCCACACAGTCAAGAACAAGAACTCAGAACAAATAATTTACAGAAGTAGTTTTCTGTTTCTTTTGGCAAATACCCTCACAAACTCCTCCATATCAAGGCTCTTGGTTATTGACTTCTCATGGGCCAGAATAGTGTAGAGAAAGAGCTTTCACATGATGCTGAGGATACACCTATCACCTGGGCAGTCACAAAGAGAATGCAGCACAGGGAATGCTACTTTATAGGCCTAAAGCTACACACTGTTGAGAGGTCTGCTGATTCTGTTGGGAATTTCTTTAGCAACATAGGCTTTGTCGCATTAATTTCATTACTTTCTGTGTCAAGTTGCTGCAAGGGGTCTAATAAGACCATATCAAGAAAAGAGCTAGAGTGGGGAAGAAGCTCATTAACAGCAGACTTCAGATCAAGATTTCTTTTAGAAAAACTGTTCTCCATTTTTTTCAGCAATGACTATCTAAAATGTCCAGGTGGGACCTCCTGAAAGACTGATTTGGTGTATGGGATGAGTCAGCAGGTCTGTGACCTACAGAGGAAAACACCAAGCTCTCACAGTCACAGTCCTTTTCTGCTTGGAAGGTGGACTCTCTGATATAGCCAGATGACCCAGGGAATCATCATTTCGCAAATCTTTTAAAGCTGTTAAAGATGCACTGATTACATCCCCAGACCTACAAAGATCTACAGAATTGGCTTGCAAGAACAAATTGGCTGGCTTCAAAATGCCAAGAACTTTCAAAAGAAATTATGTTTTCTCCTCTGCACTAAGAGCCTTGATGACTCTGTGCATAAATCTACAGGTGCATCAGAACTTTGACACATCAGACAGAACATTTAACATGCTGACTTGGTTCTCCACTAAACACTTAGTCACATCAAAATGACTGGTCCACCGGATCTCAAGAAGCCTTTCAAACTACATAGTGCTGCTGGAAAAATTAATTATGTGTGCTAAAAAGCTCAAAAAAAGATTTAGCATGTGAAGCTGATTGCATTGAATGCACCACTTTGAGAAGGAGCTGGTGATTGTAGCAGTGAATGTAGGGAATTTCTCTACCAAGTTGTCTTTGTAGCAATGCCTGCACTCCACCTTTCACCCCATTCATTATAGCTGCACCAACATAGCACTGGCTGATGATGTGATCAGCAGAGTAACCCCCATCAGAGAGATGCTTTAGAATTTGATCAGTTATGTATTCTGCCTCTAGCTGATCTAAGTGAAGTAAGCCAATGAGATGCTCTTCTGAAACAGAGTTACAGATTAACCTAATCATTAAGGAGAGATTCTCTATGTTACACCTGTCTCGAGTTCCTTCACTCTTACAAAAGCCTGCTGTGTCTGCATTGTCATATTTGCATTTAATCTCAGCCAACACTAAGCTTGCAAGCATCAATGATCTCATTTTGCATATCGTTTGATGTATATTTTTCATTTTGAGGAATGTGCTTTGCGAAAGACCAGCCGATGCATCGTCATTTTTACAAGGAGTCGATTCCAGGGTTCCCGGGAAAGGCAGTTCATTTACAGCCAAAAACCGAACCAAGTCACCTATACTTTTAACATAACAGCATTTTTTCCCCCTCTTTTTGGGATGGTCCTCACAGACCAGTGAACATGTCACCGCTTTATTCTCTCTGCCCACATAAACGCTGCTTGCACGTGGCTCTGACTGGATGCATGCTTCTGAAAGCCTGAAAGTCTAAAGCCACTTTCCAGTTTGTAAATCCTTGCTTTGTGAAGGCTAAATCTTTGTCATATTTGCTCTCAAATGTACGACACAGAAAGCAAAAGCATGCATCCACTTTCACAGAATACTCAAGCCATGGCCAGGACTGATACCAGCTCAGATTAAAAGCCTGTGCTGTGGGGCCAAACGTTCACTTTGGAAAAGCTTTTTAAACCATCTGGGAAGGTGTGAACTGGGGGAAAGAGCACCGCTAACAAAAACTGCTGTCTGACATGACATGGAAAGGCCAGCAGATGTGGCATTGGCAGTGGATTTTCTTGCAATCAAAAAAGGATCCATAAGTTTTCTTACCAGTGTACGTTTATTAAATGTAAAAGGAACAAAAGTTTTAAAAAATTATGTGAAATATCAGTGATTGTTATAAGCCGAGCTAAATGAGATTAACTGCCACTAGCTAACAACTAATAAAACCAGTTTATAAGCAATAAAAAAAATCACGAAAATTAAGATGAAAGTACAATGCCGGTGTGAGTTTAAACTCGGATTTGTCCTAATAGATAATTGTCACTCCTGTTAACAGTCACAAACAGAAGCTAAGTCCGGCACTTAGCCTATATATTACAAGTGCACTTGTGCACTTATACTAATTTTGTGATTGTTTCAGAGAAAATGGCACAAGTTAAAGAAAAAACAGCATTTTTTCCAGCATTTATTCCCCCAGCTCTGTGTGCTTGGGCAGAGTGAAAATCTGGGGGGTTTGAGGGTGGGAGGTCAATGTCAGCCCTGGCGGGAAGGTAGCTAACTTTAGCGGGAAGGTAGCTAACATTCGTTTTTAGTTGGCATCATTTATAGCTTAACTGCTACTCGGTTGTTACGTTGGCCTAACATAATTTTGTCCGTCGCTAGCCCTAAATCTACCATTATGTAAAACACCTGGGCCAAAGTCACATCACATTGCTACCGTTTATGTTCTAAATGCTTATATGCATTTGCTAGCTAACAGTTTAATGAGACAGAAGTGAGTAGTATTGAATCGAATTGATTACCTCAGAATACCTTAATACTGAGGAACTGGCTGAAGTTGTGACTAGCAGGTTCCCGGTGTTATTTATGTAGATGACGGTTATAACGTTATATTCAAACTCAAACCCTCACGTGCGGCTCTTTTGGGAGACGTCTTGCGGCGCAGACATGCGCTCTCAGACCGAACAGCTCCACACGTGACCTCCTCACGCGGAAGAATCAGGAAATAGCCGAAACATTTTGAAAGTTAATCATACAAAACGCGTAATATAAATAAAAGGAATTTAATATAATTATTCTTATTTTCTGAGTCGATGCTCCACTAACAGTGTTCTTGAGCCATGTCTAGTTTCCTGTCACAGTAATCACGAGATTTCACACACAAGGCTCAATGTGTGAATTGTAAAAGGACTCAATGTGTGAATTGTAAAAGGACTCAATGTGTGAATTGTAAAAGGACTCAATGTGTGAATTGTAAAAGGCGCGACCCGAGAGGATCACTGATCACTCGCAGACTCCCAAAAAATATCTAGCATGCTAAATATCTGGACTTGTCATGGCTTGGACACACTACACGACTTGCAGAGACATCGGACAATAGTATTGTTTAAACTACACAACTTGCTCTCTTGTAATTGCAATTATTACAATTAATAATAATAAAAACCTGAAAGCTTTGTCCATAGTCACTCCCAAAGCAAATCTTCTCTGCTTAAACTTGATTTCATGAAGTTGTGGTGCTTTTACCAACATGGCCCAAAAGTTTGTGAGCGGTTTGAACAATTCACATATAGCGACCAAGAACTGACTTACGATCCCAGAGTAAATGCCGATTTTTTTCCCAAGCTGTTGCAACCTTCAAAACCTGTCAGAGAGCGGAAAACCGGACCTAAAATCGCAGTGTGAACATCCTATTGCACCTTGTACCAAATTAAATTGTATGTTCATATTCTACTGCACCTTATTTTAACTTGTAATGCACAGTTGCACTCTACGTGCATACTTGACTCTGTTTTTGAGTTTTGACTTAAATGTTTGATTGTAGAAGATATTTTAAGCTCTGATAACAATGGGTAATGCCTTTAGAATGGCAGACTGTTTTACATAAATATTTTATAATAGTTTCTACCCCTGCGCCATTTGTGAGTTGAACAATGCCAGTTCACTCACATCAGACTGATCTGGACTGAACATATAGACACTGTTCAGACCAACCTGAGCTCAACTCAGGCCAGCCTATGTTTAACACATTTCAACCTATGTTTACACTCTCTGCACTTTATACTTAGCAATCATAATATGTTTACATCCTATTGCACCTTATACCAAATTAAATTGTATGTTCATATTCTACTGCACCTTATTTTAATGTGTAATGCACATAATTGCACTCTACCTGCATACTTTACTAATGTGCAATAACCTACTCTTCTGATTGTACCGCACACTGCCTGCACTGCATTTTGTTATTGTCTTTTTAAAAGTTTTCTGAACATGTTTGCTTTTACAGTGTAAAGATCTCACTCTCCCCATCACTAACCTGTAACCCATTTCAGCCTTGATTCTGGATACTGCTGTATCTAGCTCCTGGCTACTCATTGTACTGAATGACTGACACAGAGAAGCCAAATTCATTCATCCTGCAAAAACAGTTCTCTCACTAACTCCTAGTAATTTTTGCTGTGCATGGAATAGCCAACTGCATGTACAGCAAGGACTTAAGCCTTTTCTTTGTGATGCTGAATTTAGGATGCCTCATTACTCCTTGAACTCAATGGGAAGTATTCCACTGTACCTGCCCACTCATCAAGGTACAAAGCTCTCTGAGAGTCTGGTCATTGAACAGATGAGAAAGCAATTGTCTGTTACTTTTGGTCTCATAGAAAATGTTGGACCACATATAAAAAGTGATGTAATTCACCAAGTTTGGATGTAAGTCTGTTAAAATTAATGCTGAATATCTGCACTGTAAGCTGTTCATTATTTAATTTTAACCCCAATATATTATGGTTGACAGCTAAAATAAAAAGAAGTTTGTCAATGTCCAAATATTTATGTACCTAGCTATATGGCATACTAAACCTTATTAATTGAATATACATCATATTCATTAATCATTCTATAACATACAGATTTTTTTAGCAAATCTTTTAAATTTATTGCATATATGTAAATAATAGAAAGTCTGTTTTTTGCTTATTGGGTTTCTTCAGTATTTCCTGTAGTTAGTCAAAATAGTAATCTAGAAATATGTAGAAACATTAATATATTAATATTAATGCTAATATTTCAGGTCTTACATTTTGACCCTGAGTCCTTGCTTCATACAGCCTCAAAAAAATCTATTTGGCATAATCATAGTAGATGTTGTAAAGAACATGATCTGTGATATTAATGCTTAAACACTTAAATACTTTAATACATGCCCATATATTAAGCAAAGATTAGGTTAATGTATTGCTGTGCATGATTTTCTATATTTAACCGCGCAGCAATGATTATGAAAATAAATCCACTACAGTTCATGTGTGTATGTGTTCAGGTGACAACATGTACTCTTGAAACATAACTAATACACACAGGAGCAACGATCATTACTTTCTGTTCCAATTAAAAGACTACAAGAGAATGCCATTATCTGGGGCTGTCAGTGTTTGGGGAGTTGGGAAGTTTTTTTTAAATACATTTTGTTCTAGACCAAGATGGGAAAATATAAAATGATATAGCCAGGCAGTATCTTTAGCATAGAATGCTGTCCTTTCCACCCTAACCCTGCTGAAGACGGACCTTCTCTTTCGTGGCTAGGTATCACCTTCACAAAAGTTATTTTTATATTTTCAAAATATTACTCTTACTGATTTACCTTTGCCTCACATTCAAGAAACTGATAGGGGTTGGCTACACAGGATTCTCTCCCATAAATGGTTCTTCATGCCTCTTTTTAAAATTCCATGCTGTTATTGTTACCTCTGTTAATCTTCTCATCTTACTAAGGAAACAGTATATAAGTGCTGGACATTTTCCTTCAACTTTACCCTTAAAACTCCCTTCAGACAGGTCCAGACCTCCTGCCTCCTTGCTTATTTGCATTCTTGTCACCTAAACTTTAACTATTTACCTCCGAAGCACAGGTAAAAATGTTCTCCAGTCAGACTTCAGCCAGTCTTTCTCAGCTCTAGATATCATCACTTTGTTCATCATTTATTTTGAAACCCACATTCTTCCCCTGCACACTGCAAGCTTCTTTTTTCCATCTAGACCTGCTCTTTCTTTGAGGTTCTAACATTATTGTCATGCCATGTCCTAGTATTAATGTTCATACCATTGTTTTGTAGATAACTCATTCTAACTCTTTTCCATTCCACAGACTGAGCTGCTGTATATCTGATCATCTCTCAGAAGAACTCTCTGATCACAGCATCTGATTATGCACAGCTCATTAGTGTAATTTGTGTTCTCTGATCATGTTGATAACTTGGTGTGACTGTTATTATCAACTCATGTACAAGTTTAGTCCTTTAGACTGGGCTACTACAACATGCTTATGGCAGATCTTCACATTTCAAACCCCTGCATCTAATTCAGGATGCAGCTGCATGACTAAAGTTGTCCCATATGGCTCTTATCACTACATTCTCTTTACTGCATCTCTCTTCTCCTCTGTGCCTTTTTGCAGCTGTACCTATCTCTTACAGTCCTCTATAAAAGGAGTTTTATTTTCTCATTGTATTCTTAGACCCTGTCTTATTTGTACTAAACAGATTATATGGTTTTTGTCCACGTATACTGTATTAGTAGATTAGCTGCCTTTCCCAGCATGGATAATTGCATAGTTGAAGATGTTCTTTAGATATCAGAAAGAAAGTTCTGACTTGTGAGGATATTGGATGGAAAGTATACAAATTAAGCCTATATTGCAGCACAATATGAAACTACTGTTTACAAGTAATTTTGGTTTATTCTTTATGTCTTTCAGGTATTTTGATGTTTTGTCTGCATTTCTGGATCACATACCTAAATCACGATGGAATTTGGACCATCAAAAAATTTTACCCACACTGAATTCTATCTTATTGGATTTACATCTCTAAAAGAATACCGAAGATTCCTTTTCATCCCATTTTGCGTAATGTTAATCTTTGCAGTCACTACTAATATCGCCCTTGTATTTGTCATTGCAAAACAGAGGACACTTCATTCTCCAATGTATGTGCTGATATGTTTCATAGCATGTGTGGATATATGTGTGCCAAGCTGTGTTGTCCCACGATTGTTATTTAGTTTAGCATCAGGGATCAATTCTTGGCCTAGAGAATTATGTCTGACCCAGATGTTTATTGTTCACTATGCCTGCAGTTTTCAATCCACAATTTTGTTTGGCATGGCTGTAGATCGCTACTTTGCTATATGCATGCCATTGCGGTACAATGATTTCATGAGTTTTACCAATTGTATGATTGCTACAGTTATAATTGCAATTCGTAATACATTCATTATAACAGCCATGGTTGCTTTGGTTGGAACACTTAGATTCTGTTCTTCTAATGTGCTTTATCATGTTCATTGTGAACATCAGTTGGTGGTCACCTTGGCTGTCCCCTGTGAAGACACCACAAAGAACTATTTAGCTGGTCTGATCAGTTTCTGTGTGCCAACTATTGACTGTGCTGGCATTGCATTTTCCTATATTGCCATTTTTTTTGTGATTTTCCGATCAGCTGCAGGGGAATCACGAAGCAAAGCCATCTCCACTTGTACCACCCACCTGATGGTTATCTGTATTACCTATTTCACCTCCATGGTGGCCTTCTTGGCCTACAGAATCCAATCAGGCCTTACACCTGACTTACGTATCCTTATCAGTCTTGGATATCTACTTGTTCCTGGTATCTGCAACCCAGTAATCTACGGTATCAGGACTAAAGAAATAAGGGAACAGTTTATTAAACTTCTTAGGATAAATAAGGTTGATGCTTTCTGATCATCATCACAACAAAGTTTAAATATTCTTGTATTAAAAATCTAAGTATCATGGATAGAGTGACATTTTTTTAAGATGTGGAAAATCAGTAAATATGTTGTCTAATTACACATTGCAAGAAGTTCCATCTTACAATCAGAGAAACAGATTTATATAGCAACATTATTATGATTATTATTATTATTATTATTATTATTATATTAAATTATGTATAGCAATTTCTTTTGCTTTGAGTGGTGAAACTTATCACAGTGACTGGTAGCTTACTTAAACAATTTTGGGATTTGTGTAAAAATTATGGCTAATAAAACTATGCTTTCTATGCTTATAAAAGTTTTTATTAATAAAACTGATCATTAAACTAAGGGTTTCCTTGCTGATGACAATAGTAATTGTAAAATGTAATTACAATGCATAATGCACTAATATTATGTTTTAGCATTGTATCATTTTATTGCATGATCAAGAAGGAATATCTGATCATAATTTGAGTGTAGAAAGTGTAGACAAATGTTCAGCACAAGAATATTTAAAATGTTTTATTTAAAATATTGTTTACTAATTTGTGTTATTAGTAAGGCACACATTTTACAAATTATAATCATTTTATTTTATCATTAGGAAATAGTATTTCTTTTGTAATCATTTGATTAAAACAAAGATGGAGAACTGTGCAGCACAAGAATGAATTTTAATTAAAGTTTTGGTTGAATCATTTGCTAGGTATTGTCATAAACATGATATTGGTTCCTTATTTGTTAAACAATTTGTTCCAAAAAGTTCCCTAAGCTTTTGACTGGAGCTTATATACAAGCTGTACTGTATATATGCATCTGGGGCTTTTATTATTATTATCTATTAGTGCTGCTTTGAAATTATTTTCCAGAACCTTATTTAACTTAATATGTAAAGCAAACACAAGTAGATGTATTAAGGAATCTTTTCTTTTGGTGAATAATTTATTTTATAAATGTTGTATTGGTTTTATAAAATGGCAACTAAATAAAGGTAAACTTTATTGCATAATACATAATAAACTTACATAATAAACTTGAAAATATTTTTTTTGTATGAAGCTAGTGAAATGTCAGTAATGAGAGCACATTGCAGAAGGATTTCACCACATTATATTTAACCACAATATCCTGATAATATTACTAATTTGATCTGTAATGAGTATTATGTTTTATCATCTTAATTAAAGATGCATAAAAGGAAAGAAAAGAAAAGAAAAGAAAAGAAAAGACAAATTATGCACTGGACTTCCTTCTTGCTAATCTAGTTTAGAAATTTAGCTTGGCTTTAGTGTTTTTCTAGATAAACCCTTAACTCTAATTATGTCATGATGTACTTAGTATGATTCAATTTAATTGCAGAAATAACTAATAATACCCAAAGGTATACACCTGTAACTTAAAACAAAACTTATTAAAGGACACCTTCACTGGTTCCCTAAAGAATAGTGTGAGGCTTTTAATTGGTTTCATATGGAGTTAAACCCTAGTGAAATTTAATTGATTCCTAACGGTAATGAAAATCCAGTAAATAAAATTTCTCTAACAATTTCCCCTTAGGGAACCTCACATGTAGAATGAGGGATAATTAATGATGTAGTTTATCCAATGTTGGATGTAGCAATGATCAAAACTGAGAAATAACCCATTAAATAAACTCCACATGCTCTGCCATGCCAACTGCCTCCTGCAGAGTCGTCAGAGCTGCAAACTGTACTTGCTGTTTTAGCTCCCCAGGAACAAGTGCATTCATGAAATAGTTCTTTGATAATTCCATGAGCTACACTGCATGCGCTTGCCTCAGCATCATACAAATTTCAAAGGCGAGCACGCTCAGCCACTCTCCATGAAAACACCAGCGATCTCGCCACCCTGGAGCTGTCTGGGAGCATGCCGCCTTGGTTCTTTGCCTTTCGCCACCGCCTTCTTCCCCGTAGCTTTCCAATGACACTTCCTGTTCCATTATGACATCATGGAGCTCCACCTCTAGACAATTCCACTTTTGACATTTCCCACATCAGTTACTCTTTTAACAAGGTAACATTATTTAGCAACCTCAGAACAATAGGTAGAACAGCTCACAATCCCACACAGGAGGGAGGAGGGGTTGACACACAGCAATACATCTTACATTCATGGTAGCTGCAAAAACACTACTAGTGAACCTTGAACTATATTCAAAGGTTGTACAGTACCAGTCAAAAGTTTGGTCACACCTTTAATTCAGTAGTTTTTCTGAATTTTTAAATATTCTGCATTGTAGATTAATATTATTCATCCAAACTATGAAGAAATACATATGGAATTATTTAGTAAACAAAAAAAAAATGTTAAACAAACCAGAATATGTTTTATATTTTACACTCTTCAAAGTAGGCGCCTCTTGCTTAGTTGACAGCTTTGCACATCTTGGCATTTTCTCAGTCAGCTTTATGAGGTAGTCACCTGGAATGGCT
>JAOUQY010000021.1:15827039-15840932 GCA_028566355.1 Doras micropoeus
GGCAATTGTCTATGCTGTGAAGATACGAGATGTGCAGCATCTGAAACAACGGATACTGGAAGCCTGTGCTAGCATTTATTCTGAGGTGTTGCTATCCGTGTGTCAAGAGTGGGAGAAGAGGGTTGCATTGATAATCCAACACAATGGGTAGCTCTTTGAACACATTTTATAAGTGGTCATAAACTTGTAAATAACTCATGAAAGAATACATTAAAACCAAGCACACCATTGTTTTTCTTGTGAAATTCTCAATAAGTTTGAAGTGTTACATGACCCTCTTCCCATTGGAAAAAATAAAGTTGGATCCAAAATGGCCAACTTCAAAATGGCCGCCATGGTCAACACCCATCTTGAAAAGTTTTCCCCCTCCCATATACTAATGTGCCACAAACATGAAGTTGATATCACCAACCATTCCCATTTTATTTAGGTGTATCCATATAAATGGCCCACCCTTCATCTAGGTGAACACACGCGTTACACAGCATATTATGTGTTATGTGTCCACTACAAGGTCTACAAGTTTGTAGGTGCATAATTACTGCACAAAGTACTGGCACCCATCTGTCAGTCTTCATTGTACATTTGCTAATGGACCTGTGTGATTTGGTGGCACTGACAGAATGGTGTATTATTAGTATAGTGTATTCTGTTTTGGTGTATAATAGTATAGTTTTATATTACAGGTATTATAATGCTGTGTTTGTTTGTGTGTAAAAGGCATGCAATTGAGGTGAATAAGCGGGATTACCGGGCATGGTACGGACTCGGTCAGACTTATGAAATCCTCAAGATGCCCTTCTACTCGCTCTACTACTACAGGAAAGCTCACCAGCTCAGGTGTGTAGTGTACGTACATCTGTGTGTGCAGTCAGGTCAGTTTACAGTTGCAGAGCACATGTAGAGTCACTCATTCATAATAAAAAAGCAACCAAGTTGCATGTCATTAAAGTGGTCACATGAAACTATTGGTCTAATATCAGATGGAGAAACGTGTTTGTGGCCAAATCTTCTTTAGCTTTAGCTAGATGTGTTTCTAATCATGCAACATTGTATACTTTGTTTTCTATGAAAATGTGACCAGACATGACTGAAGGTTTTTACTGCAAAGGTGCAAGGGTGTTTAAGTTTGCTAGTCTTTTACAAAGTAATGGTTGTTTGGCTTGAGTGAATGCTACTGACATTTTTTGGGTCACTTGGTGGTCACAGATAACTTAGAAAACTCTGAAAGAATGTAAAGAAATGCTGTTACTTCTGTTCTCTCTTTTTGCTTTGGCAGTATTGTTATGGAATGTGTACGTGTGTTTCAGGCCCAATGACTCCCGCATGCTTGTAGCTCTTGGGGAATGTTATGAAAAACTCTCACAGCAGGTTGAAGCTAAAAAGGTCAGGAACTCTGAAGGTTGTACTAAATTACATTTTTGCCAAAGTGGGTGGTGTTAATATGGTGTGTGTGTGTGTGTGTGTGTGTGTGTGTCTTGCAGTGTTACTGGCGAGCGTATTCGGTGGGAGATGTGGAAAGAATGGCACTGCTCAAACTTGCCAAGTATTATTATTATTATTATTATTATTATTATTATTATTGTTGTTGTTGTGTGTAAAGCAAAGTGTTTTGTAACAGATGTGTGTGTTAGTGATGAACACAATGTCCATGAGTTTAGTGTGTGTATGTCTGTGTCCATGTCCAGGCTTCATGAGCAGCTGAACGAGTCGGAAGATGCGGCTCAGTGTTACATAATCTACATCCAGGACATATTCTCCTGTGGGGTAAGTGTTTAATGCTTCAAGTGTTTTACTGCTAGGAAAGTGAGCGTTTGTTGTTGTGAGCATGAGTGTTTAATGTTGGGAACATGTTTAAGGCTGTGAGTGTTAATTGTTGTGAAGGGGAGTGTTTAATCCTGTGATGATGAATGTTGATATACTGTGAGTGTTTAGTGTTTTGAGGGTGAGTGGTTAGGCTTGTGAGTTTTTGTTGCTGTCAGGGTCTGTGTTAATGCCATCATGTTGAGTATGTAATGCTGTGACCATTTAATCCCGTGATTAAGGCATCTGTAAGTGACAACATTATTTTTTAATAGATATTGATGGTTTGGAAAAAAATATATAATGATGCCTAAATATACAGAAAGTATTTAAGAATGTTATCACTAAATACAACTGAAGATGTTTAAACAAGTATTTAAAAACACTTTTTTTATTAATCTGATCAAACTGGCTGATCAACACCATGAGAATGAATATAAATCCACAATCTGTGCTGAGGAATTAATTAAACACCTACAAACTGCACTGCATGAGGAAAAGCTGATAAACTAGACATGTGTGTAAGTTGTTAAACCTGTCCATTTGTGTGTGTGTGTGTATGCAGGAGCAGTTGGAGCATGTGGAGGTGAGCACGGCGTTGCGTTATCTTGGTCAGTATTACTTCAAGAACAAATTGTATGATGATGCATCACTGTGTGCACAACGCTGCTGCGACTACAATGAAGTGAGTATCTCTCTCTCTCTCTCTCTCTCTCTCTCTCTCAGACACACACCATAATGCGATTTGGTGTCTGCAGCAGAACAAGCGCACTATTGATGTACTAGTTGTTCATTTCAGTAGGAACACCAGCTCATTTATGCAGTTCTCTAATCAGCCAATCATGTGGCAGCAAGACATAAATGCATAAAATCAAATCAATCACATACAAGTCAAGAGCTTCAGTTAATGTTCACATCAGCATGGGGGAAGAACTGTGAATCTTGTGAATCCATTGCATAGTTCTTGGCATCAGTTTTGATTGTTTCAGAAACTGATCTCCTGGGATTGTTACACACCAGTCTCTAGAGTGTTCATGGAATGGTGTGATAAACAAAAAACATTGAGTGAGCAATGTGCTCTATGGGTGGAAATGCCTCGCTGATATGAGAGGTCAGAGGAAAATGGCCAGTTTGGTTTGAGTTGCCAGAAAGGATAATAGTAACTTGTATAATCACTCCTTACAGTCGTGGTGAGCAGAAAAGGATCTCTGCATGTAAAAAATATCAAATGCTTGAGGTGAAGGTGCTGCAACAGCAGAAGAACAGCCAAGAACAGGAATCCGAGGCTGTCACGGGCACTGAGTCACCCATGACTTTCTGCCACATGATTTGCTGATTGGGTAACTGCATGGATGTACAGGCATTCCTTCTAAAGTGGATGGTACTATATACTATACATTTGTAAAATATTAACAGGATTTGCAAAAGACAGACACAAGTGTGTCAACGCAAGTATGAGTATGTGGAGTTACAGAGGTGTCCACTAGACCCACACACACACATCATTAATTATTAAACATGTTGTGCAGCAGTCGCAAAGCTTTTAACCTGAGACCTTTGGTGTGTTTGCATAGGCACGTGAGGAGGGAAAAGCTCTGCTGCGCCAGATCTCAGCCGTGCGGGAACAGGGAGAATCATCGTCCGAGCAGAGTGTGTTCAACCCACTGAACACGGCCACACACACACTGCAGAGTGTGTACAACACCACCACACCCATTCGCAGAGTGTCGCCTCTCGACCTGTCCTCCATCACACCCTGACACTCACACACCCCTATACACTTAGTTCTCATGAATCATGTGATTATCCTGTACAGATTGATATTTTCAGTTTGCTCAGAAATAACCTGTATGTGTAAATTGATTAAAAATAAAGTTTTCCATTTTTGAGTCATGCTAAAGGTGGATGACCATGAGAAAGTCATAGCTGTATCTGGGTTTCAGCAGGAAAAAGCTGATGGTCAAGAATGATGAATCCAGTGAACTTGATTAACAGCACCTCCTCCTGGTATTAAAACAGAAAGCTAAGAGCTGTAGTTCAGATCACGTTACTATATATTCAGTGTGGTCTGAATCTCTAATACAATTCAACACTCAGGTTCTGGAATGAAAAAACCCAAACATCTCAGAGCAGACAGTTGTCATGTCTGAGACTTTTATCACATGATGTCTCACACACACGTTTCATGGCTGTGCTTTAAGGTTACGCTGCCACAAAACAGATACATCCAGTATGTGTGTGGATTAAAAACATTCCCAGTCACCTCTGTATCCATGAACGTCTTTTATTCGGTCCACAGTAACGTTTCTTTACACAGAACTCATATGAACGTTGAAGTGTTTAAAGAACTGCATAAAGATTTGAATACAGATTTATCATATCACCGTGTGTAATTACTATATAACCAGTGGATAATCCAAATCACACACGACTAACAGCATAAGCACAGTGCTCGTCTCAATCTTAAAGAGTAAATAGAAAATGTATAAAAATATAAAGGAAAAAACTGTGTGTAACAGTGTGCATATACACAGCTAGACTAATTGTGCTAATCTCTTACGGATGTTGCGCAAAACTGTACAAACTGTGCTGGCTTTAAAGCTTTAAACGTTATTAAAAGCATTTCACTCCACAGAGAACATCTAAAGAATATGTTCTGTTCACACTTTACATTACCAGTCACATACTGATTATACTGTTAATTAGTCACTGATGAGCCACAGCTGATTAGTGACTTATGAAGTGAATAACAGATAAAGAGAACTAACTCTGTATATTTCTGTCCTTGTTAACTATCTCCCAGTTAGTGTTTTTAAATTTATGGATCAGTCCTGTTCAATAAGAAACCAATAATTTGTTGAATGAAGAATTATTAAATAAGCTATGACTGTATATACAAAATATTACAATGTTATGTAATATTTTGTATATAACATAATGCTGTATTTATTAGCATGATGGTTATCACACTAATGATCTATTAATTAATAGTTAATTGAGGAAATCTGGCCTTGTCCTGCTCTCTAGCTTAATGAACAAATTGTTACAGGAACTAAGGCATAGTGGAGAATTGATTTATAGTTAACAGTACAATAAATTCTACATATATAACAGGAATGTATAGTATGAACAGAGGGAAAGCTGCTGCCCCTGAATCTGTAAAGCTTGCCTAATTAAGCATTCTGCTGTACAGTACAGGTTCCCAACCCTGGTACCAGTCCCTGCTCCCTTAGACACACTTTGACCCAAGAAGGGCTGTTAATTACCTGACTAGTTAGATTAGGTGTGTTAAAGGTTCTTAACATATCAAATGAATACATGTGAGAAGAATCAGGAGTCAGGGGAGTGTCATTAGAACCTGCCTCTGCGAGTGAGGGCGGGGCTGGGCGGTGGAGAGGGTTGGCGTGAACGCAGTATGCGGGCATACGGTGTCGTGGTCTCTGCCTTCTCTTTCATTTTGCTGCTATGTGACGGCATGAAGAGCCGCAGGAACGCCCGCTTCCCTGGGGGCTGGTTTTCCACCATCGCCATGGCAACTCCACATCCCCGCCTACTGCAAGAGCTAGGGGTGCCAGGGGTAGTAGGGGTGAAAGGTCGCTTAAGATCTGCCAGAGTCTCATCTTTACGATGGAGCTGAGCTTTAAGGAGCTGCAGGGTCGAGTGAAGATCCATCAGCATCTGATCCTGAAACAAACACACACAAAGTGAGCACAGTGTCTGTGTGTGTTTGTCTGTACATGTTTGATAAATGTTGAGCTGGTAGAGTTAAGGGTGGTGCCACCTGTGTTTGTGTGTGATACCTGTTTGAAGAGTGTTGAGTCGGCATTGTTAAGAGCTGTGCGAAGTTTTTCTCCGTCAGTATAATGACAGCACGCTCGCTCTCCAGACTGTAGCTTCAACACCAGTGTGCGCAGATCAGCACGCAACTGTCTTAGAGTCTACACACAAACACAGAGAAAAACATCAGGATAAAGCTCTAACACAGGAACACTAAGCCTCTCCCTCTTCCCTGCACTGACAACTGTGATCACTCTGTAGCCCCCAGTATAACCCCAGTATAAGGGTTGGTGTTCAGTAATGAATTTGGTTCACTCTATAAACATCGTGGTTCTGTCACACACTCCATTGACTATATAGGGCGCATTTCCTCTTTGAGCAATGCACTGCATTATGGGTAAGATGTAGGATTATGGACCACTAACCCTCTAAACTATTTGAGCATCTACATTTACACTCTGTGCTCAAATAGGTGCACTATATGATCACACACCTTCTGTCCCTCAATGAGTTTGCGCTCTGCATTTGCAGTCAGACTTGAGGCTCCTGGATGATCCTGAAAACGCTTCAGCTCTGAGGAAGATAAGACAGAGAGGTGAGGCATAGGTGTGATGGATTGCCTTGTCAGTCAGCTACCCTCCAGTTTCCATGGCAACCAAAAAAACAGAGCAGGAAAACTGCCACTTTGTTGTTATTGGCAATATTTAGGTTAAAAAAATATATAATAATAATAAAATGAACATATTGGCTTATACTGTTCAATCAGAGACCACATAATTAACCCCGATATTATTGACCTGCATTAGTGTAAGTTATATAATATTATAATATAATATAATATAATATTATAATAAATATATATAACATATTAGGTATTATTATGTAAGTTGTAAAATAAAATATATATTATAGAATATAAAATATATGAATTGTATATTCAAGATGAAGTCAGCAGATGATATCATGGTTCAAGAAATGTAACTATATATTTGGGAAGGTAATCTCCACATAGTACGATCATTTTGGAATGTTAGCATCAGTTCAGAAAAAGGCTTAATCTGGTACTTAGGCTAGTAACTCCACTACAAAACTAAAAAGACACCAAACACATCTTGGTTAATGGACTACATTAACTCGAAGACTATAAACATGAGATTTTCAGCTGCTTATTTCTGATGGGGATTTGTTGAAATGAGCACAGTAAATGAGGACTGGTGTGTTGTATTGTATCTTACCAAGTGTTTTTAGTGTAAGCTCGGTTTGTTTGAGGTCAAGCTCAGCTCTGCATTGCTCAAGCTCAGCTTTAACTTGTGCAAATTCAGCTTTAGTGTGCTCCAATTCTGCCTGTTCATGCTGGCTGCTGCTGCTGCTGCGTTTGTTTGATGAAGCTATGCGCCGTGATCGCCGCGGTCCATCACACTCCTCCAGAGAAGGAAAAATAGGAGCTGTGCTTCCTGTCTCCTTCTCTTTAAGGGCTGCAGTGAGCTCTTGGATCTGATCGTCTCGCTCCTGAAACACAGTATACATTTGAGACATAGCTACAGGGTCATTCAATTTAACAGGATATAGTGGTGATATGGTCATGGGTGAAGAGTAATGTACAGTGTTAAGTTCAGTGGTGTTAAGCTCAGTAGAGCAGAGTGCAATAGTGTTGAGGAGCTGGGATTTGAACTCATGACCTACTGATCTGATCAGTAGGCCAATGTCTTAACCACTGAGCTACCACTGTCATTAACAGACAGTGCTGAAGCTGAGTTTGAGTTCAGTAACGTGTCTCACCTCCAGCTGCTGATTGTAGTATTTCTTTAAGCTGTTCTTCAGGTTGTTGATTTTATTCTCACACCGAGTCTCCATCAGTTCCCTCTCACTCTCCATCGTCTCACTGCAGTCAGAAGCAAAGACAGACAGACAGATATATTTAGTCCATCATGCTTCATTGTTCATTCACAATTACAGTGTCCATGACCTGAGACATACACCCATGTACGTTTTACTGTGTGCTGACTTGTCTGTCTTCCGCAACTCACTAAGACTCTTTTCCTACAGTGCCAATACACAACTTTGATTCATCAGATTGTTCCTCTGTCTGTCCATCCATCTGTTTTTCTCTTGTTAATTATTTAACAATACATGCTTATTTGAGTGTCTCTCCATGTTCATTTTAATGGGTATTAAGATATGTGACTAGTGCTGCAGTGTGTGTGTGTGTGTGTGTGTGTGTGTGTGTGTGTGTATGTTTCTATTACCTGAAGTCGAGCTGCATGCGGTTGATGACCTCCATCATCTCTGTACACACCTGCTCTCTGATCTTCAGCTCTAACTCCTCTTTCTCATCTCGCTGACGCAGGACCTCACGTTTCAGCACATTAATCGCCTTTAACAGAGCCTACACACAAACAGTAAACGTAATGCGTGTGATTAAAGAGGAATTCCTGTATACTAATAATATTTGTTAATAGTATGTAGAATTTTGTCTGCATAAAACTCAGAAATGTGTCTGAATTCTGCCACCTCAACACCCAACCTAGAGTCACTGGGAATCCTCACGTAATCAGTAATTAGTGTGGCAAGATGTGATGGGATACATTATTCTGCTAAAGAGCTGTGGTGGTAAATGACCAGGAGTTTTTCCCCAGTGTTACTGAGAGAAGATGTCTACAGGCGAGACATCACTGTGTACATTGGCAACAGTCACACACCTCTGGCTGGAACATGCTGATATCCTCCTCATCATCACTCTCTTCTTCCTCCTCCTCGTCCTCCTCCATCAGAGTGTTTTCTGCATGATGGGAGTCATCACGCAGCAAGGAGAGGATGTAGGCAACTCTGCTCTTAGAGGCAGGACCATGGACCAGCTAAGACATCAATATCACAAAATGAGAGTGTGTTACCTGCATGGCATTGGCAGAGAACTTAAAGCTGTGCTTATGTGTGTAAGTGTGTTACCTGTGTGGCGATGGCAGAGAACTTGAGAGCGTGCAGTGTCTCATCGTAACTGGAACTGCAGGAATTAACGTTGACCATCATGCAGGCGCGGCCGAGTCCTGAGAAAAAACTCTGCAGTACTCGGGTGAGTTTACTGTCTCGGAAAGGAACCACCTGCGCTGGACGCTGCCTATAACACAAACAACATATTAATCGCTCAGGATGATCAACACACTAACTAGTCATGGGGGTTAACACATTAACTGCTCGAGATGAGTAACACACTAATCACTCAGGGAAATGCACACTGTATAGTGCGTACACTCACTTGTACGTCTGGTTGTGTCTCATCGCACTGATGCAACGTCCCAGTGTGAGCAAAGAAGTGTTGATGTTGTTCGCCTCTTTCATCCGCTCTCCATTCTGCTGATCTTTACAGCGCTCAGAGCCAGCCAGGTCACATACACACAACCTGAATCACACACAGACACACACACTTCTGTTACTGTTTGTCTTCTAATAAATAAAGGTATTTCAAGTGACTACTGTTACTGTACCTACACATTTGCATACTTAACCTCAGTATCCAAAATAAATGTTTAATTTTTAAACATTTCAGGGGAAAAGGACAATGTAGGAATGATTAAATAAAGTTTAGGGGTTAGGTTTAGGGGTTGTGGTTCATTCTGACATTCTCTTGCAATAAGTGAGAATTCTAAGTAAAAAGTGGGTGAATGAATGTGTAGTGGTGCGGCTCACTCGCTGATCTGTGTGGCGCCCCCCTCCGGCTGGATGTGCAGCACTCTCACAGTAAACATGCTGTGGCTGAAATACACACACAAACACAGATCAGTTACACATGTATAAAGGATGATGTTCATGCCCAAACATTTTCTTATGTCTTTATATACAGAAAAACTGTACTGCTACTGCATTGTGTCTTTTGTATTGTATCGTTATAATAATAAATCAGCTTGAAGTCTGCGGAGTCTCTTCATCTGCATCTCACATCACACCCTATCTTTAAGGACGTGTGTGTGCACGTACCTGCGGCTGGAGTTGTGGTTGAGGTGTGTGCTGGCAAAGCTCTGGTTGCTCCGCCCTACAGTGAGCACTCGCCACGCCTCATCAGCACTGCGCACATTTACCCAAGTCAGATCTGCACACAACACAACACACTTACACATAAACACACCTCTGTTCGACACAAGATCCCCCTGATCCCCACATCTCTAGAGGACCAAGGTCACATGGTCTGCTTTTGTATCCTGGAAACTATAATAATATAAAAGATAATCACACAATAATAAATCATAATCACACATATGTGAAAACACACTGTCCTATAGATCATTTATTCTCCCATCTGGTAGAGCCATGTGTGTGTGTGAGTGACATTTTTCATTTAAAATGAAATTTAAATTTACATTGCTTAAAAGGTTACATGCAGATACTGTACTTGTGTGTACCTTTGACGTAGACGTTGCCGTGCTTGTCATCACTCAGTCTCAGCGTGTTCCTCTTCAGTGTGTGCAGAGAGGTGGGCGACTCCAGCAGATCATAAACAAACTCGTTATAAATCTCATAAAATGACACCCAGATGGCGAACTGCAGCGTTTTATCGACAGTGACATCGCCGAGACCCATTCCGTCTATATCCACACACAATCCGTCTGAATCTGCAACACAGCAGTGTGAGGTTAGGATACACACATATACAAGTACAAGCTGTAGTTTATGTAAATAAACTTAATGATCACCAAGTTCCCTTTTAGCATGTTTTTCCACAGGACAGTGCAGTTTAGTATCTAATGTGAACTTAGGGCTGGGCTATACATCAGCTTTTTAAGGTATATCCATATATTTATATATATAAAATGATATATCGAAAGAGACAATAACGTTTATATGGATAAAGTTAGATGTTGTGTTACACAACCAGCTTCTTCCATAAAGTCGTTCACTTTCTGTACAGCCCCACCCCCAGATTCCCTTAGTGTCTGAGCACAAACCCAGCCCAACTGGCTCACAAGTTCTCCTGCAACATGGAGGGAGTTACAGAGCCAGTCCACACTGCCAAAAAACAGCTGGTAGTGTGTCCTCTAACACACCATACAGTGTACATGTAACACACCATACAGTGTACTCTACTTTAATCAGTTGGTTCTTGTTGAAATATGCCTATGTTTATTTAATATAGGCTATTTATTTTATATCACTTTTATGTACAAGGTTTGCATCTGTATATTTCCAAACAGGGAAGGAAACCCTGTCTAGACCTGTCTCACCTTCCAGTCGTGTGATGGCAGAGAGTCCACTGATTCCACTGTCCCAGCTAATACTTCCATTAACACCGCCACGCTGCCTACACACCTCCTCCTGTAACACACACATAAAGACACTTACTTTACACTTAAACCCAACACAAGGTATGTGAAAGCACACATATACTACTGTAACTAAGGAGAAAAGAGAGACAGACAGTTATACAGGCAGATATTTTCTATGGTTTAAAGCAGTTAATGCTCTGTGGGGGTCTTAGCCCTGCCCCTGTGGGTATGTACCTCTCGCAGCAGAGCTTGGCGTCTGTCCTCTTCTGTGCGGACCTCCGTGTCGCTGAGTCGACGGACCTCCTGCTTGAGAACAGGTTTCAGGTCGGCACGGGGGTACAGCTGTCCCGCCAGTGTAGTGAACACAGAGACTAAAGCTCGGGGGAGGAGACCAGCTTCACCTGCCAAGCCTGCATGAGGATACACAGGACACAGAGATGCTCACTGCTGTCCACAGCCATCATCATGTCTACAGTACAGCAATAATGTTCAGGTCATGCAATCTGTGTGTCTCTGTGTGTGTGTGTGTGTTACCCTGTATGGTGTAGGTTTTGCCCGAGTTTGTCACTCCGTATGTGTAGAGAAGTCGGTTCTCTCCATGAAGGACATCCCGCACCATCTCCTTCATCACCTGATCATAAACGTCCTGCTGAGATGCTGTTTCCCTGAAAATCTACACACCCATTCAAAACACACATGCACACAACTGAACACAGAGCAGTATTAAGAGAATTAATCAGCAATGTGTATGTGTGTGTTTGTATTAAGAGATACTGTAGCATACTATATTTCCCAAAAAGCTGGGACGCACAACTCAGCAGCCATAAGACACACTGATTAAACTGATCATGTGTGTGTGTGTGTGTGTGTGTGTGCATGTGTGTACCTGTGTGAAGGTGAACTTGTGCACACTCTGCGACACTCCTCTCTCTGCACTCTTCATGCTGTGCGAGTCTTTAGGGGCCTTCAGGAGGAGTGTGTCTTCACTCTGCACACACACACAGCCCTACACACACACACACCATGTTAGAAACAACACAATACAATCATACCTGCTCAAAAACACAGCGATGTTTCACAAACAGCTCATTACACTTACTGCACACGCTGTATAAAATAATATAATATAATATAATGGCGATGTGAGGATAACAAAGTGACCTGATCTTCTCCACGCTGCCTCTCTGCATCAGTAAAAGGACGAACGCGCAGAAACACCTGCAGCTTCTCATCCTGACGCTCACCTCTGTTCACCTGCATGCGCGCACACACACACACAGTGTATTACACTTTCTTTCATCTTTTGCACAAATGACCGGTAGAGCAATATGTTTTCAAACCAACCAATCAGGAGCCACGTGTGATTCCTGTTGTTTAATCAGTTGATCTTTGCCTTGCAGCAGTTAACAGGTGTGGCTCCTGTGTGGATGGAATAAAAACTCTGTAGCCACAGCGGGACTCCTGAGTAAGTCTGATGACCCACGCTGTAAGGCATGCAGGAAAAGCCGAAGTAAAAGGAATACAGACCTACTATTGTGTGTGTATGTGTGTGTACATGTCTAACCTGCTGTAGGTGTGTCTCTGAAGGACCGATGACTGAAAGCTCTGTGATCGGAGCCTGGAGGCGTCTGGCAAGTGTGTGACTGCCGAGATCCGCCGCCGTGGACTCCAACACACAATCCTCCTCATCAGAGGCGTACACCGGCGCACTCATCACGCGCACCTGCAAACACACAATATAAAATACTAACCACCTGTATAACACTAACACACTGCTAAAGATTCTCTCGCTCTTAATTTAATTAGCTACACTGGCGATTGATGAGCACAGGCGAAGAGATTATTTACAAATACATAGTTGCATCAGTGACTGTGCATATACAACACTCCGGATTCTAGATGACAGAACATTAATCAACACCTTCTGACCAAGCCGAATGCAGAAGCATGATCAGGGTTCCGCTAATCGTGCTAACGGCTAGCTACATTTTAACAAGGTTCTTATCTCTCTTATTAAATAATTAGTATTTAACATAATTAGTTCTTACCTTACCCTGTAACTCTTCTGTCCAAAAAAACAAAACAAAACAGGGAATTCAATTGTATATGTATTTGTTTATAAATGTTTCTCTTGTAACACTAAGCTAATCTATCCTATGCTACACTACGCTGCTCCGAGGAGACGCCACTAAACTAAACTCGGGTTAAAACCGCATTCAAACCTCGCGCTCCGGTCACTCCGCCAATCACAGAGCACGAAGCTCAGCCAATCAGAGTAAAAGACGAATCAGAGTGGAAAACGCAATTAACGCAGCTCGTGATTGGTGCAAATCAGGTACGTTGGAAAACACAGGGTAAATATAAAATGTGGCGAGCTGTCCTTCATAAATAGCCCAGGCTACGCATTGTGTGTGTTATAGATGTGTTATATGTGTGTTATAGAGCAGGAACGCTCATCCGGTTTTAGAGCGTCACTCATTTCAGCGTAACACAATATAAGTTCATTAGAAAGATTTCATTTGTTAATAAAATCAACCTACTTGAATATTGTTTATATAGTCGTGTTTCTTTGTTGGAGTCATGAGCCACTTCTGTTCCTGAATTTTACTTTTTCTTAGTTCTGCCACATTTTTTAATTACATCAGCTATCACTCTTATTATATTATTATTTTATTATATTATTAGGTTTATATGTAGACTGGATATTTTATGTTGGAAATTTAGCATGAGCATTGCATAACCAGACAAACCTGTTTAAGAACAACAGGTTTACAACTGTTTATTCAACGCCCTTTTCTGAGGGTGAGACCAAACGGTGAAAGTGTAAATAATAAGCAAATCATTTAATTGCTCTATTACTCAGATTTATTGTTCCCTCCTTTCCTGATGGCAAAACACAGTACCTCATACTGTTATTATCCAGTAGTAGAGGTGTGCTACTACTACCACTACTAATACTACTACTACTACTACTACTACTAATAATAATAATTATTATTATTATTATTAGTAGTAGTAGTAGTAGTAGTAGTATATTATTATATAATAATAACAACAA
>JAOUQY010000021.1:15847032-15859418 GCA_028566355.1 Doras micropoeus
TGCCGCCGGCTAGGCACTGGCTCTCCCGTGACCCTGAAAAGGAATAAGCGGTCAAGAAAATGAATGAATGAATGAATTTTAACGCAGATTAAAAATGTGTTAAATTACACAAACCCGTGGTGCAAACACAGTGAACACGAACACAACCCTGCTCCCTACACACTGCACAGTGCACAGAATTCCAAGGGCTCTACATAGGGGCACCTTCATTACAGCACTCAGCTGTATTTAGCATGATCAATCAAACAACACTGTTCAGACTAATTTTGTAGGCACTTTTGAAATAAATGTGATGACACGTCTATGAACTGTGGGTGATGTATTTAAACTTTTTAATGCATGTTTTGGTTGTCGTTTCTCATGCACAGTGTTAGGTAGGATCTCCTAGCTCGTTAGCTATCATAAACATTACTAAAGATTGAAAGGAACAATGGAGAATGAAAAAGTTGTAGCTGTTTTTGCGTTGCTATATTTATGTAGACATCAGTTTAATGTCGACAGAGACGACAAAGGCGAATAACACGTGTGCAAACTCCTATGTATTTTTTTAAATATATTTTTATTATTATTATTATTTATATTATTTTTTCCTTTACTCAAACTTTTGAATTCTCATTGTAAACTATTGTTATACTGTTACTGTGTTACTGATAATTACTTATTCCTCTGGCAATTATAAAAAAAAAAAAAGAAGCAAATTCCTTCCCTTCCGTTGTGGGGGCGGGTCTCTGAGGTAAAATCTAATCAGCCAATCATGTAGCAGTACCGGAACAGAACTTCCGGTGAAGTGATATACCCATGTTCCCAGGAGCTTTTATCAAATAAAGTCAAGTGAATAATGAGTCAACATTCAGCAGTCATTTCTCTTAAAATAGACCAGTGAGAAACGGCAACAATATTTTCAACGGCCCTACAATGCCTACCTGCATGTACAACCAGTTGCATGACCAGTTGCTTTTGGTAGCCATCAACAAACTTCTGGCAGAATTCTGGCAGAAAACACACATCAAAGCTGGTTGTGGAATGGATAAAGCAGGCTAACATTAAGCTTTTGGAATGGCCTTCCCAAGTCCTGACCTCAACCATATCAAAAAAATGTGGACTGTGCTTAAAAATCTGGTCCAAACCAACAAATATAACTGAGCTCTACAAATTTTTGCCAAGAAGAGTGGTATCCAGAATATCCAGAAGCTTGCTAATGACTACTGGTCAAGGTGTAAATTGCTAAGGGACACACACACAGTATTCTACTGAAGGGTGTGTTAATGAGCTGAAAAGGTGAATCATTGCAAGTGTGTGTGTTTGTGTTTGTGTGCATGTAGGTTGTCCTGTCTGGTTCCCTCGTCCAGGTGAGGAGGTAGGTGGAGTCTCAGATGAAGCTCCTCCCCTTAAGCAGGTCATGTTGTTTGACATCGACACTGATCCTCAAGAGAGAAATGAAATTTCACATCAGCACCCAGGAATTGTGGACTTCCTGTTGAAGCGTTTGGAGCAGCTGCAGGAAGGGGCACAGCCCATCAACTTTCCCCCCGACGACCCCCGCTGTGACCCCCAGCACACCGGCGCCTGGGGGCCATGGCAGTGACCTGTGACTACACCTAGTATTAATGTGTAATATAATAATAATAATAATAATAATAATAATAATAATTATTATTATTATTATTATTATTATTATTATTATTTATTATTATTATTATTATTATTATTATTAGACCTACTGAGATAAAAAAATATTATTTATTTAGACAGCCAAAAATAAAGATTCACAAAATAAAACCAACCAACCAATCAAAAATTGTATCTCAATTATGATACTTAATTTTACTGAGGAGAGTTGTTTAGGATTGTGACTGATTTGCTGATGATAATTTGAGTTATTTAGGAAGATGAGCAGGGTTTTGGAAGTGCGTTCATTCAGGATTATAGTGAGGATAAAGATTTTAGTAAATTATGTCATATCTGTAAATGATTCCTGCCATTTTTCATCAGTATGATTTTAATGAAGATTCATTTAGAGGAAATCTGAGTCAATAAGGAGTCAACTATCCATACTGAATCAGATAAGAAGGATTTCTTTAGATGGACTGAAGGAAAACAGAACATTCCAGACTGCTGTCTTTGAGTGTTTTACGTGTATAAGTGGACATGCGTATGTGTGTGTGTGTGTGTGTGTGTATGTATTGCCTGTATGTCCGTGTTTTATCTACTGTTGGATTTCTTATGTTAGTAGAGTATTATTAATTATGTACAGTACAGTGCAATAATAGTTACTGAGAGGATTTGTGGCATCACTGCACATTGTTTTGAAGTTTTGAACATTAGACGTTTGTTTATAAATCTGGTCCAATAAAATTAAAAATGATATTTTACAGATATGTGATGGATATCTGCGGTTTTCATCTGAATGATCAATGTTCACTATTCAATATTTACACTGCAGTTATAACTATTATATTAATATTATAAATGTACACTGTACCAACAAAGTACACTGATGAAGAGTTTGCATTAGCTTGGCATTAACAGTAACTTTTTCTAAGCACTTATTATATTAAAGGTACTTAGATTTATCAAAATATAAAAATTCATAGTATGACAGACACACCACTGAGAGAGAGGGGGGATTCTAACTTTACACTTTATTTCATTTTGGCTTTAAAGAATAAAAGAAGTATTAAACTATATATATACTATTATATACATAATATATAATAATTATGAAATTATTATTGTTGTAATTTTATAGGTATGTCTGACTGTATCGAGTCATGGAGGTTCATTGTCATTGTTATTGACAGCGTGTTCATTATAACTGGGGTACTGAATTCCACACTGGGGCTTCATCCTCCTTCTAGCTCTCCTCTTTCTCTCTATTTCTCTCTCCCATACACACACACACACACACACACACACACACACACACACACACACACACACACATTGAACAGGATGCCATTAGTTCTGAATTAAAAGATCCAATGAAGGAGATTCTGTAAAATTAGAGACAATAAAAGTCACAAACACTTGCAGAGACACGGTGAGAGCTCTCACACGTTAAAAGCACACACATCAGTAACAGTGATGTTAAAGTGTCCACATAAAACAGATTAGATCTGATCCAGTCCAGAATTACAGGCAACAATTTCAATCAAATCTGTGTTTAGTAAAGGACATTAAACACAACACGGGCAGTGGAAGGTGTTTCTCTAGGTTTCTCTTCTGTTCATTTCACTATCTTAGGTGGGAATAGTGATTTATTCCACAATCCTGAGTGAGTGTAGTGCCTATTTTAAAACATGGAGTGATTGTAGTGTTTATTTTAGAACACTGAATGAGTATAGTGTTTATTTTTAAAATACTGAGTGTAGTGTTTATTTTAAAATACCGAATATAGTGTTTATTTTAAAATGCTAAGTGTAGTATTTATTTAAAAATATTGAGTGTAGCATTTATTTTCAAATGTTGAATGTAGTGTACATTTTAAAATACTGAGTGTAGTGTTTGTTGTACAGTACTGAGTGTAGTGTTTATTTTAAAATACAGTGTATTATTTATTTAAAAATACTGAGTGTAGCATTTATTTTAAAATGCTGAGTGTAGTATTTATTTAAAAATATTGAGTGTAGCATTTATTTTAAAATGCTGAGTGTAGTATTTATTTAAAAATATTGAGTGTAGCATTTATTTTAAAATGTTGAATGTAGTGTTCATTTTAAAATACTGAGTGTAGTGTTTATTTTAAAGTGCTGAGTGTGTAGTATTTAAAATACTGAATGTAGTGTTTATTTTAAAATACTGAGTGTAATGTTTTTTAAAACACTGAATGAGTGTGATGTTTATTTTATGTTTATTTTAAAAGTGTGTAGTGTTTATTTTAAAATGCTGAGTGTAATGTTCATTTTATAATACTGTGTAGTGTTTATTTTATAATACTGAGTGTGTAGTGTTTATTTTATAATATTGAGTGCTCAGTGTTGATTTTAAAATGGTGAGTGTTTAGTGTTTATTTTATAATATTGAGTGTTTAGTGTTTATTTTAAAATCCTGAGTGTGTGTAGCATTTATTTTTAAAATACTGAATATAGTTTTTTACAACACTGAATGGGTATAGTGTTTATTTTACATAACTCTGGGTGTGAATACTGTTTATTTCACAACCTTGAGTAGGAGAAGTGTTTCATTTTAACAACCCTGAATAAAAGTGGGAGTAGGGTTTAATTCACAGCCCTGATTGACTGTATGTACACCTTCATGTATGTCTGCCTATAGAACATAAAATGTGTTCCTAACATTAGTGTACTAGAAAGTACACATGACTCTGCAGTGTAAGGAACAGGGAGATGTTTGGAACACAGCCGGTGTGAGGAATGGCAGCACTTCAGTGTGACATTAGTGTATGATGACAGTGTGAGTGGCGTTTAATCTGCCAGCACATTGTTTCTCTCTTATTCATTGCTCTTTCCTCAGCTTAATTGATGTTGTAATGGAAACACTGCAGCTCGTGAAAACCAGCCAAAGGGGAGGGTCAGATGCCGACATCACACCCACACACACAAACCATCTCCAAGTCGGAAAGTCTGAATCACTGAGGCTCATGTCCGAAATGTCTCAGCATAATAAGTCCCTTGACACCTTATATTCACTCTAGGCCATGTCTCAAACTCCACAATGCATTATGGGTGTTTCAGTTCCCTAGGTTTTTTCAAATGGACACATACCTGTTGAAGTGCACTGTGGGATTTTCTCAGTGCGTAGGATTCGTTCTCAGTCATGAGTTATGTGCAGACTGATTCTTTCAAATGATAAGAGCTAATTCGCTTAATCCACTGAAATGAGTTGAATGCTTTGCTCCGTAGTTCTGGATTGTGGACGGTGCTATGATCTTTAATCTTTGACAATGTAAAAGCCAGATTAAGTTGCTTGATTAAATCTTTACAGATTACAATTTGCGATTACATACTCTATAAACATTTCATGTGTATTATGAAGGTCTTTTTTCCCCCAACATTTTGGTTGTTCACTGTTTTTAAAACTATTAAAAATTTCAGTCTTCCAGGAGAGTGTTAACACAGCAGTGTTTCTCACACACAGATGGATTATGATGTATTAAAAGTAGTGAAATCTTCAGCAGCTTTTACATAGTGCTTTTAAATGGTATGGGTATGGTCTCTCTCTCTCGTCTCACTTAAAATGAACATAGTATACAATAATGATGAAGTTTATAACCAACTAATAATTGTTTCTTGCTCTGTCTCTGTTGTGTAAAAATAGCAGTTGCACAAGCTAAAGTTGCTATGTAGCATGTGGGTGCAATGGCTTTCACTGCTCTGTACACTAATGAGACCTCACGGCCTTGTAGCTTTAGGAGGAGCGTCAATATCTGCACTTACAGCATGTCAGCGGAGGATGAGACTTTCAGAAGGCTTTGCTACATTCCTGTTGGCGGTATAAAAGAGCTAATCCTCCATCCAGTGGCTGACGATCAACCCGCTCAAGCTCGGAAGGACAGAAAGACAGAAAGCCAAGACAACTTCTAGCAACAACCATGAGAGGAAGCTGCTATTCTCAGAAGACTCTAACGGTTAGTGGGTCGAGCAGGATGCGGGTCCAGAGCCCATCTCCATCCCGCTGCAGAGCTTCTTCGTCCTCCTCGGCGGCCCGCGGACGTGCCGTGGAGATCAGCACGGAGCTTCATCAGCATCATGCTAACGAGAAGGAGGAGATGCAGATGCTTAACGCAAGGTTCGCCGGCTACATTGAAAAGGTTCAGGCTCTGGAGCAGAGGAACGCAGCACTCAAGGAGGAGCTGCAGATCCTGCAGAGCCGATACAAGGTGGGGCCGGGGGGACTGGGTGAGGAGTACGAAGCCAAATTTAAGGAAATGAAGGACCTGATTGCAGCACTGACGGCTGAAAAAGGAACAGCCGATATCGAGAGGGGATACGTGGAGGAGGAAGTGGAGCTCTGGACCATGAAGCTAGAGGAAGAGCTCGCACTTAAAGGTAAAGCCAAACACTGATTACAATGAGCAGGGTGTAATAATGTCAGTTACAGCTGGAAAACATCTGAAGACAATATTTTGGCATACTGCAATTAGAAACTCCAGCTTCATAAATCCAGTGTTGATTTAAATTCTGGGTAAAATAATTCTGTAATGAATGTAAGGAGCATCACAAATCAGTCCGCTCTCATTTCCTGTAATGTACAAACAAACAATAGCCAAGGTCATGAGTTACAAAATGTAGACCAAAGAGAGAAAAAAACCCACTAAAAATAGCTGAAGATGTGAAAATGTGGTGTTTGGTTCACAGAGGAGGCAGAGATGATCCTGCGCGAGTTCCGTGAGGACGTGGACAATGCCACGCTGCAGAAGGCTGACCTGGAGAGACGTGTGGAGCAACTGGTGGCTGAGATCGAGTTCCTGAAGAAGCTGCACGGTGAGGAAGTGGCCGAGCTAATGAAGCAGATCGAAGAATCGAAGGTGACAGTGGAGCTCGACTCGGATCGGCCCGATTTAGCCGCTCACCTGCGCAAAACGCGTGCCGAGATTGAAGCCGTAGCTGCGCGTAACGTCCAGGAGGCGGAGAAGTGGTACAAAGGGAAATTTGACACGCTGAAGGAGAGCGCGGCCAAACGTGAGAGCCAGATGAACACCATGAGGGAGGAGATCAGCGCCCTGAGCAGCGAAGTGGCTAGCCTGCAGAACCAGATCGATGCCCTCAGGGCCAAAAACGCCGCTCTGGAACAGCAGCTGGACGACATGGAGATGTCTCACCTGGACAAGGTGTCTGACCTGCAGGTTATCATCACTCAGCTCGAGAACCAGCTGTGTGAAACCAAGATGGAGATGGGCAAATACCTTGCTGACTACCAGGAGCTGCTTAACATCAAACTGAAGTTAGATGCTGAGATTGCCACCTACAGGAAACTTCTGGAAGGAGAAGAGAGACGACTTGGGATCTCAGTCAGCGAAAAGACAGCAGGTGGGGTCACGCTTGAAGTAAAAAAAAATAATACTAAACCATCACTACCAAGTGTTCTTACTAGAACATTACTATTGTAAGGCTTTGTCCGAAACGATTACTTAATGGTTACGAAATGATTACTTAATGGTTATTTGGTGGTTAATGGTTCTAGTTTTCTAAAAGAGTTCCACTTGGAATCTTTTTTGAAAAGGGAAACACTCTGAACGGTGAAGAACGCTTTATGGTGCTAGTGTGGTTTTGCATAGTGTCAGTCTCAGTGTGTGTGTGAAGGAGTGTCTTTATTACCTGTAAGGCACATTTATTGAGTAATTTTAGGTAAGAAATGAATTCATTTATAAAACACATTTTAAGAAAAACAGAGTTGAACAGAGTTGACCAAACTGCTTTTAACACAGTTATAGAAAACCGTTATGGACAAAAATAAAATAAACAAACAAGAAGGACAAAATATGACAACTAAATTCATATTAAAATGCATAATTAAAGTGTATAATTAAACTCTGTGCTGCTGTTCCTCTTAATGAATGTTTTACTAAAACGTAACTTTGTTCCTTTTCTTTCTTCAGGAACTTCATAAGCTGCGGTCAAAGAATCGGCCTAATTCACTTCATCATGCAACGCGCGCACCATTAACTACGCCTCCTGAGATGTTCTTGACCCAAACTCTGCTGTAACCGTCCTGAACACATCTTAATAAAGCTTGACTTGAGTGCACTACTGAGTTTACCTGTGTTGTGATTAGGACCAAACCAGTCAAAATGTCCACTTTATTAAAAATACCTGTACACCCATGCAGTTATCTAATCAGCCAATAGTGGCGTAGCAGAGCAATGATAAAACACACAAACCATGCAAATACAGCTAAAGAGCTTCAGGTTACAGTGGGATCTCTGACTGTGATCATGGCATGGAGGTAGGCACCGGATAGGCTGGTCTGAGTATTTCAGAAACTGATCATTTTGTTAGATTTTCATCCACAAGAGGCGCTAGAGTTTACACAGATCATGGGTATGAAAAACTGCATGAGTGACAGTTCTGTTTGTTATTGAAGAGAGAGGTCAGTGGAAAATGGCCAGGTTCAAGGTGCCAGGAAGGATGTAGTAACTTGTGTTTACAACCGCCAACAGCAAAGCATCTCGGCATGAAAACGTTTGAACCCTGAGGTGGATATGCTACAACAGTAGAAGACAACCTAAGGTTCCACTCCTGCCAGCTAAGAACAGGAATCTGATGCCATCATGGGCACAGACTCACCAAAACTGGACAGCTGAAGACTAGAAAACAAATCAAATGTTCTTTTTCCAGTCTTCAAATGTGTTCCAATAGGCTGAGACAATAACATGCTTGATAACTGGTGGACTATAAACTGTTATTAACCATCATCAGTATTTCTCCACTTTCAGTACATTTATTACTGAGTATGCAAATTAGAATAAAAATCTCTCTCTCCAATACACACACACATCTGAGTTACTTTATGGGTTTAATAGTTGCTCGTTTTATAAAATATCACAATGTACAAACTGGTGCAGTGTGGTAAAGAGTGTGTGTTGCTCCACTGTGATGTGCTCATCCTCACCAACACTAAACTGTACACATTTTCAGCTTTTCACATCGGAAGTACGGTTCGCACTGTGACATTACTTCCTCTTCCTCTTCTTCAGAGCTTTCCACTCTCCCTCCTGGGTGGCCAAACTACCGTACAGCTCTTTCACCTTCCTCTTCCTCTCCGCGTCCCTGTTACACACACACACACTTCTTCAGAACACTGCATATGGCCAGAACTGCTTACATAATGATAAAAAAAAACAACTCACTTCATTTACATCTTTATTTCATTAATCAATCATTAATGCATTAGTTTCATTTGGATTGTGTGTGTAGCATACAAGGGCTGTCCAGAAAGTAATGAGAATGACAAATGTTCCATTTACTGTTTGGACTTCTGGTACGAATTCTTTATGAATTCCTTTAGAATAAAAAAAGACGAAGAACGGTGACTTTTTTTGCTCATGTGAGCTTTCTTTGGGAGAGGTGATATGTGCCATTCAGTCTTTTTGTTTCAGGATCGTACCTCAAACACCCCTGATTCATCTCCTGTGATCACACTGTTCAGGAAATTGGGCTTTTTGTTAAGTGGTCAGGTAACGATAATGTGGCTTTCTTCAACATTTCAAGAGTTTCCTCATGTACTTTTCCAATATTCACAATAACAGTGTTTCACAAAAACAAATGTCTGGCCACTGCGAAGGCTAGAATACAACTGAAATGGGTCCTACTGTTTATCTGAGATTTTACTCTGACCTTGACCCACCATCCCCATGTATAAGCCCTACAGAGCGCAGCAAGTTCATTCTCCTTATTTTCTGGACAGACCTTGTATAGTGTGCAGTGTATAATGTGCACTGTGTAGTGCCCTCTGTAGTGCACTAACCTGCGCAGGGTGTCAGAGAGTTTGGTGTGAGCAAGGAAGCGTGTGTCCTTCCTGATCTCCCTCAGAGCACCTTTAAACTCTTTCTTATACTTGTGTTTCAGTCGCTCTCTCTCCTTCTCCTCCTTTGTGTTCCCACGTTTCCTCCCGTAATCCAGCCTGAACACCACAAACACCAAAATATCACTACATCAGTACAATTCTAAAATGTGAGAATATTCATGAATTGAAATCTGCGAAAGATTCACACATCGAGTCTGTTATTAAATATACAAACACCAGCTCTGCATCTACTGCAGAACATTAAATTCAGTATAACAGGGCTGATGATCTGATGGTTGTGTCTGTAAACACCAGACTTTCATACGCGTATACAAATATAATTACAAAATACAGTCCTGATCAACTCTAATTATAATCACACACTAATTATACTCTCTATAATAATCAACCAGTCACTATGCATACACTCTCACAGTTATATTCATGTTCACTATACTCTCACACTTTTAAACAAACAATTGCTACAATCACTATAATCAGGTATAATCACACATTCCCTATAATCACATGCTCACTATACACTGAAGTACCAGAAAAACTGGTATAGCAGTTAATACTTGGTAAATCCCTGACAGGAGCTTGTATGGAACATTGCACAGTCCTCATGCTGATGTATGTTGAGGTGGCGTTGCTATGCAGTTGAATAGGCTCCGGTACCAGTTTTTCTGGTACTTCAGTGTACTCAAAAGTTATAAATCACACACTTGTTATATTCTCAGTTATAATCACATGCTCACTATAATCACACACACTATGTGCACTCACACTTCCACTACTTTGGGCTGCAGCAGTTTGAGGGGGATGGGCTTCTTCTTATCAAACACCAGTGGTGCACGCTGGGATGGTATCTCCGGGATGACCTCCAGGATTTCTTTGTGTAGCTCCTACAAACATGGCAAGCACACAACCCATTTACATGCCTGCAGATAAATAACCATGCTATAATACTATTCACTGTGAGAGGAAACAAAAAAAAAAAAAATCACATTCCCCTATTCTAACTTTACCCTTGTACTGTATGCCCAAAATCTTCTATTCATCTCATAGCTTTAACTTTTAAAAATTATTTTGATTAGCTTTGTGTGTGTTCAGTGTCTTGCACAGACTGGTGAATATGAGTGACAGGCTAGTAGAGGGTTACTGGGTTGTGCTCTGTAATGGGAGACGCCGTCTGTTGCTCACCTGCAGAGCTGATGGGTAATCTGTAACAGGAAGATGTTTAGCCAGGAGGATTCTGATTGGCTGGAAGATGTTCTGGTAGGCAGGAAGTTGCTGATAAAGCATTGTGCATCTTTTTACCAAATCCAAACATACATAAACCACAGACAACCTGCAACATACCGAATTAAAATCAGAATCAAGATTGTTATGCTCTCATTGTGCTGTCAGATATTAATAGTGCTGCCAAATTATCGTGTTAAAAATGATTAAAAAAAACCACTGCTAAAACTTTTAACGCAGATTAAAATTATACAAACCAGAGGCACCATCAGTGAACACAAACATTCCAAAATCTTTTTGGGTTGCGATATTTGATCAGTTTAATGGGCGACGGAGTTGACAAAGGCGACGGATCCGCATTACACATACTCAAACTCCTTCCCCCTTCCATTGTGGGGACGGGTTTTGGATGTAAAAGTCTAATCAGTCAATCATGTAGCAGAAGCACAACAGAACTTCCGGCGAAGTTATACAGCCATGTTCCCTAGCTCCCTACACACTGTGCCTTCAATCATCTTTAATATTTCACTTTTATCAAATAAAGTTAAGTAAATAATGAGGCAACATTCAACAGTCATTTCTCTTAAAATAGACCAGTGATGAACGCCAACAACATTTTCAACAGCCCTACGATGCCTTCCTGCATGTACACTGCAAATCAAAATGTGTGATAAAACCGAGATTACTGCGAGATTTTAAAAAATCTATCATGCGATTTAAAAAAAATTAATTGTGTGACAGCTCTAGATATTAGACATTTAAAAACAAAGACAAGGACATACCCTATACGGACAAAAGTATGTTGACAGACACCTGACCATCATAAGCTTTCTGTAAGATTTTGGAGTGTATCTGGATTAGTTAGGAGGCCTGGATCACAATTCAACATTCTGTTTCATCCAAAAGGGTTAAGGAGTCATGTTCAGAGTCTTAAATTGATGTGTTTAACAATATTCTTTTTGGTCTAGTATGACTTTTTTCTTCAGGGCTGGACAATGAAAAACACAGAGCTCTGTGTGTGTGTGTGTCTAAGGGAACTTCACTCAATAAAATAAACACTTCAGTCATCATCATGATGCATTATTGCTCTGACCAAGGAAAATCACAGAGGAGTGATAATTAACACACAGACAAAGACACAGTTACACACACACATAACCGTTACATTGTTTAAATCTTCTCAGGTTATAATGTGAAAGTAATGAGGTCATGATGATGATCATGTCATTACAGCAATCGACCAATCAGAAGCTTAGATTTGATCATTTAAGTCAAACTCACACCTCACTGTGCAGTAAAACTGTGTATAAAGCCCAACTTTAGCGTGTTACCTGCATTGGTGTGTGTATTATACGTAGTGGTGTGTGTGCATGTTACTTGTAGTGGTCTCTCTCCCTCTCTGTAGTAGCTGTAACTCTGTGTGCTGATGACAGTGAGATGCTGTTCCTGATCCAACTGTGAGCAGACTGTTGATCACACACACGCAGCAGCTCACTGTTCTTCCCCTGTGGCCTGAATGGAGGAACCACATGGTAATCTAAACACACACACACACACACACACACACACACACACACACACACACACACACACACACACACACATGCGCGCTAAACATATGTTTTAGAACAGCATCCTCCTGGTGGAAAAGCAGTGTTAACAGTGTTAAAGTGTACACTTTT
>JAOUQY010000021.1:15959392-15974482 GCA_028566355.1 Doras micropoeus
CATATATAAAACTGGGAATACACAGTGGTGCTTTTTAAGTTACCAGATAATGACAGGAAAGTGAAACCAAACTGGAAGTTTTTTGTAAACATATTTATATATGTTTATATATCAAGATATTTCCAAACTTTGAAGCTTGAGGTGCCAAATGTATTGAACAAGTAAGGAAAATAAATGTATAAAATATCAGGGATATTATGGAATTATACCATTCAAAGATTACACCTAGATAAGTGATAAGACACACACACACACACACACACACACACACACACACACACACACACACTGTATAGTGATATTAGTGGTCATTTCTGGTACAGGTTCCTTTTTGGCGCATTGTGTCTCTGCACTGGTGCAATAAACATTTTGATAAAAAAAACTTTAAATAACACTCTGGATATTTTTGTAACTCTGAACAAAGGGTTTTTCTGTTTATATTAAATAAATGTAATATAATCTTGCATTTTGTAAAACTTGTAAATATATTTTTTTTGTATTTTATGTATGAATACTGTATGAATAAAATATAAAACATTTCACATGTACATCTATATCAGCGAATTATCATTAATTCGTTATTTTGCACGTTTATTTTTATTTAATGATAAATTTATTTATGGTGTTCATAAAAAGGTCACATAAAAAGCCAAATTAATGAGCAATACAAATGTGTTTAGAATAGTTTCTATTATGTTTTCTATTATTTATGAACATTCTTAAAATTGAATAATTAATTATACTGCTGTTATGTTTTAATATTGATATTAAAGCTTTTTCTTTTAGAGCTACTAGATCATTTTTTTAGTTATTATTATTTTTTATTTTTTTATTTATATACTGATTTATTTATTTATATACTGTACATATATCAAACAATATTAATCTAAATAACATTAGTTAAGCAGATTAAATGTGTCCCAACTGAAGTGACAGCTGTTCTTATGAAACAGGGTTGCCAGATCTGCATAAATAATGCATTTATATAAACCTGTAGTTATCCCAAATTTTAAAAATGGTCCTCATCCTAAAATGGTCTCATGTCCGTGTCAAATGCTGAACCTTACGTAACTTTTCCTACAATCTCATAACTAAAATTAGTGATCAAACAATAATGTCTTTTACAATAAGAAAAAATGCAAATAAAAAATATTTATTTCCAAAATAGAGTAAGAAGAGGAAGAAGAAGAAGAAGAAGAATACATTCTTATTATAAACATACTCAGTACTGATCACTATGCAAAGAAGTGCAGTGAACAGCACCATCTGCAGGACACACTGATTACTAAAAAGGCATTTTCTTCCTTTCTTCCTTTTTATTCCTTCATTCTTTCATCTATAGTAAGCTCTTTGTTTTGGGAAACATTGTCCTGAGGCATAAATAGTATGCTACACCACCTACCTACATGTCTTTGGGAGAAAACCAGAGAACCCAGTGGAAACCCGCATGTGAAGCTGTATACAGATAGTGACCCAAGCTCAGGATCAAACTAAGGACCCTGGAACTATGTGGACACAGAGCTATCTGCTGCACTGCTGTGTCACCCATAAGTCCAATGATGTTCCTGTTTGTACTTTTTAATAATATTTTGAATATGTTTTAAAAACACAGTACCATTTTGGTAACATGGGTGTGAAGAATAAACGAATGCAAACAATGATTGTGAAATATCTGAGTGATGTGAAGAACATTCCAACAGAGCCTGGAGATCAGCTACAACCAGCTCGAGAACAGTGAGATGCGCTTTGAGAAGGAGTAGAAGGAGGTGGAGAAAGGCAATCAGCAAGCAGGGAAGATAGAACAAAAAATCTTGAAAAGACTGTGATCCACGTTCATTGGCTCTTTGACCACTGCACTTAATCAGCTAGAGTCAGCAGCGCAGATGAGGAAGTCATTGAGCAGTACAGGTCAGGTCAGGCGCTCCCTGCTGATGTAGACAACACACACCAACCGCTGAATGCCTGCATTTGTTCAAATAGAACAAACAGGTTGGGACTGCTGACAGATTTTGGATCCTACATGAAAATCATCTAATCATAATTCCCACACATCATTTATCTCCAACCCATTTGCTATGAGGGCAATGCAGCTAACAACTAAAGGAATCTAAAGGAATAAAATCTACTAGGGCGACAGTGGCTCGGTGGGTAGCACTGTCACCTCACAGCAAGAAGGTCCCCGGTTCGATCCCCGGGTGGGGCGGTCTGGCTCCTTTCTGTGTGGAGTCTGCATGTCCTCCCCGTGTCCGCGTGGGTTTACTCCGGGTACTCCGGTTTCAAAGACATGCACTTTAGGTTGATTGGCGTCTCCAAAGTGGCCCTAGTGTGTGCGTGAGGGTGTGTGCCCTACGATGGATTGGCGCCCTGTCTAGGGTTGTTCCTGCCTTGCGCCCTATGCGGCCAGCTAGGCACCGGCTCTCCCGTGACCCTGAAAAGGAATAAGCGGCCAAGAAAATGAATGAATAAAATATACTAAGCAAATTGTTATTGTGTTAGCATTTGAATTAATTCTAACTAGTGTTTGATGATTTAGCTGTAAGTCTCCAAAGATCAGGAAAAATACCATTTTGTTTGGACTTTTGGTTTGGTATTGAAAAGAATTTATGAATTTTGAGATACTGTATGAGGTTATTCAATGCCTTTTTTTGTGAAAGCAATGAAAACATATCTATTGGAATGTATCAATGACTGCAAATTTTCCAGGTCTTGTGGCTGCACAAGCCCAAATCATCGCCCCTCTACCACCACAGTTGGTATGAGGTGTTTCTGGCAATATTGTGTTTTTGTCAAACATGGCATTGTACATGATGATCAAACATCTCCACCTTGATCTCATCAGTCCAACGGATATTGTTCCAGACTGTCTGTGGTTTGTTCAGATGCAATTTTGAAACTTCCATTTTTTTTTGAGAGAAAGGTTTTTTCCTAGCCAAACTGTGAAGAAAGCCGTACTCTTCAGTCTTTTCTCATTGTGCTGTCATGATAAACATTTGACATGCTTACAGAAGACTGTAGGTCACGTGAATATGAAAGGTCTTGGATTTTTCTTTAGATCTCTGAATTAGCTAGGATGCCCGCAACTGGTAAGGTGGCAACTGTGTTGAAGGATATCTGTTTACAAACCCATTTCCAGAAATGTTGGGACACTTACTTAAAATGCAATAAAAACTGAAATCTGTCATTTGTCAATTCCCTTGAACCTTTATTTAACAGATAAAAAGACAAAGTAAATATTTTCAGTGTTTTGAATGATAAACTTATTTCGAATTGTTAAACATAAACAAATGTAGAAATTGATGGCTGCAACACACTCAGAAATGTTGGGACAGAGGCAAAATAAGACTGAAAAGGTTACACAAGTAACACTGTTGTGGAAGATTCCACAATTAGCATTTTAACTGGTAACAGGTGAGGTCATCAAGACTGAGTACGGAAAGGAGCATCTATAAAAGGCTTAGTCTCTGCAACCGAGGATGGGTCATGGGTCACTGCTTTGTGCCAGACTTCATGAGAGAATTGTCAGTCAGTTCAAATACAATGTTTCAATGTTTCTTTTACAATGAAATATTCAGGGAGTCAGGGGAAATGTTGGTTTATAAAGGCCAAGGGTGGAAACAGCTGCTGAATGTGTGTGACCATTGAGCCCTCTGGTATCCCTTGTTTGAGAAACTGTCTCAGGAGTACTTTGGAAAATCATTGTCACTTAACACAGTCCACTACTGAATCAAGAAATGCAACCTGAAACTGGAAAGAGGAAGCCATATTTTGCACAGAAACACTGGCAAGTACTCTGGGCCTGAAGTCATCTGAGATGGACCAAAAGACAGTGGAAATGTTCTGTAGTCAGATGAATCCAAGATTCAGCTTGTTTATGGAAAAAAACGGATGTTGGATTTTATGAAAAGACCATCCAGACTGTTACCAACAGTCCTCACGGCATGGACTTACAACAGCGTGGCTTCATAGACATAGAGCTGTGCTTGCCTGGCCTGCCAGATCTGTCTCCTATTGAACATGTATGATCCATCATGAAGAGGAGAATCAGACAACAGCGACCACAGACTGTAGTGCAGCTCAAGTCTTATACACAGCAAGTATGGACAAAACTTCCACTTGCAATTTTTTTGAGCGAGTTGCAGGCATCAATTTCTAAATGTGTTTATATTTAACAAATAGAATTAAGTTCATCATTGAAAGCTCTAAAAATAATTTATTTTCTTTTTTTGAAAATTGCACGGTTTATTTTTTTTATTGCATTTTAAGAAAGTGTCCCAACCTTTTTGGAAACAGGGTTTGTATAAACCGTCCTTCTTACTGAAGAATGGTGAATTTAAAATTTGGAGATGGCCTTATAACCCTTCCTACATTGATGAGTAGCAACCCTTGCTTCTCTGAGGTCATGGCTGATCTCCTTTCATCTATGGAATGATAACACGGGTAGTCATACTTCTTGATGCAGTAAACTTGTGCATTTTATTAGTAACACCTGCTAATTACTTTCTTAATAATTGTGGAAGTAGGAAGGGTCTACTTATTTTTTTCCTACCTGAATGTTCTTTTACATTTTGGGGGACAAAAATGACTGCATATTGAATTTTGTTATGGGTTTTTCCACATGAGAGTATTTGTTTGTTTTTATAGTAGTTGGTGAGGACCAAACAGTTATGTTGTCATTTAGGCCTGATTAAATAAAATTATAAGGAGGGTTTATTTCTTTTTCCCATGATTGTGCATATATTTATATACATTATAACAAACAATGATTACAGAGAGAACAATAAGCAATTAACTACACCATAATCATCTCTATTCACTGAAGTGGGTGTGTGTACAGGGTGTCCACAAAATCAGGAATATATTGAGCAAATTTTGTTGAGCAAAATCTCCAAACATGTGCTATGGTGGCTGGGAAAATGCATAGAGCATAAAGCTGACCATGTAGATCATATATTGTAAAAAGTAACATAATACAAAATTAAGTATATGTATACTTTCATTGGTTCTCATTATCAGACACCCTGTCCAAATACTTATTGCTCCTCGCTGTAATATAGAAGAAAAAAACCGATAGCTCTACTCTTTTTGTAAAATATGAAAATATTCTGAAATTTTATTGAAAACTTTTTTTATAAGCTTCAAAACTTCTCAAGACTTCAGACCATTACCATTGCTAACTATGTGGCCAAAGGTTTTTGGACACCTTAAAACCACGCCCATATGTGCTTAATGAACACCCATTCACGATTAATTCCCCTTTGATGTTTTTTGATACATTTACATTTATGGCATTTTGCAGACACTCTTATCCAGAGCGATTTACAAGAGTGCTTAGTCTACCTTGGAAATGCTAAGGAATTCAAGCTACTTTGAGCTATGATACTGCTAGAATTTAGTCGTATACTACTTATTAAACATTACAAGTAAAAGTCCCAAAACCCAAGTATTCCTAAACTACACAAAACCAGTGAAGAACAAGACATAGGGAATATAATAACTGCTATAAGTGTGGTAACAGCTTTGAGTTAGTGCTCATTAAAGTGCTCTTGAAAGAGGCGGGTCTTCAGTTGGCGTTTGAAGACAGTGAGTGACTCCGCTGTTCGGACACTCAGGGGGAGTTCGTTCCACCACCTTGGTGCCAGGACAGAAAAAAAGTCTGCATGCTTGCCTCCCATGTGTCCTGGATGACGGTGGGTCAAATTGAGCCGTACTTGAGGCATGAAGGGCTCTGGGTATACATTGAGCTTACTAACCTCCACTCTTCTGAGATGGATGGCCACTAGATTCTGGAGCATTAGTGAGGCACTGATGCTGAGTGAGGAGTCCTGGGACACTGTTGGCATTCCAGTGGGGTTAAGGGCTAGGCTTGGTCATGTCCACATACCATATAATGCAGCTCACTAATGTCAAAATTTTAATTTAAACTGGCAGTTATGGAGAACAATCAGCCAGTGTTATGTGCTGCTTCAATTTTATATGTATGCTTAATTTCTACTGGGTAATAATACTTTCATTCAAAGATAGAGGGGACTGTACAAACAAAACATCACAATTATGTGGCCACACTTAATTTTCTCAGTCTTTTGTATTGCCAAGTCATGGCTAGCATTAAAATCTTGTTTCCGTACGTATAAGCTGTGACCACATCTTGTATATAATGTCACCATATAGATGTCACCAGTGGAGCTCTGTATTTCTGCATTTTCTGGGATTTCAACAGAATGAAAACGATTCCAGGTTTGTGATGTGGTGGTGGTCCGACTGCTAGTCCTCTGATTAGAGGATTCACTCTGGCTCTTCACTGTCTCTTTAAGATAAGTACAGCACTGTTAGTCTTCTTCCTCCTTCTTCCCTCTATTCTATGCCTGACTTTTTCTTTGTTTTTTAATAAACAATTTAAGCATTTCCAGCTGAAAGGGTGAAACTTTCCCATTGAAAGTTTTGGAAAATTTTAATTCAGCATTACAGCAGCTGACCAATCAGCAGCTTCATTTGAGCTGAAACATGGCACAACTCTATACTCACTGTAAACATACTTTTTTCCTTCAGCCAAAGTCAATGTCTTTATATAAACACCGGGGATTGGATTATAAACTGATTTCTGGCACTAATGATCTGATCTCAGAATGAGGTTATTCAAGTTGCTGTGGTCTCTAATCAGATTCTTTCTTATTTTGTCCATCTTCCTTCCCAGCTGACTTTCCCCATCTCTCCTCTCAGTCCTTTTTCTCTCATCTTTCTCCCCTGGATATTCATTCACTGCCATAATCTTAATAACAAACAGTGATACATTCATTTTACAACATTGATACATCCAGACAGATTTCTGGAAGCTTATACAGAATTTTTTTGTTTAAAACAAATTTTTTTGTTCATCCATCCATCCCTCAGACTTCATGAGTGCAGTGCTTCGTTTGAGAAGGATACAGATCACTGCTGATTTATGGTCACACTTAACAAGCTTACAGACAGATGAGGTGTGTTTATGTTGAAAACTTTTATTTCTTCCTGTAAAAAGGACAGTAAATGTGCAGAACGTCGATCGGTCCACACTAGAATCAACGTGAAGCATGTGGACATGCCTTTAACCTTTACAGGAAGTTAATGAGTTTTGCACTTACAGAAACACATCTGCATTTCATGCACTACAAAGAAAAGCTGATCGTATTTGAACTAAAAATAAAATATATACCGCAAATGGGTTGCTTTAAAAATCTTTTTAATGTTGTTTAAAACTGTGTTTCAGGTCCCTATACCATTCAACTGTGACAGAAGGCTTGAACAAAGATGAAAGAAAATAAAAATAAACATTAAACATAATTGAATGCGCAGCTCGGCCACAAATGCTCAAACTGATGAAGGAAATGGGGATGAACCCTTTAAACCTGCATTCAGCAAAAATAAAATTATGAATACAAGCCAAAAAAAAAAAACAATAATCCAGGTCATCATCAGGAAGCCATGTGATTATGCTTTTTTACTTAATTTCCCAATTGAGCAAACAAACATGCTTGCCTTCACAAAGCAGATGCAGATGAAACAGACGAGTCATCCAGTGTGTAAAGAAAAATAGACCAAGACTGCCTGTGGAGGGGGTTTTTTATGTATGAATATCATTTTATCTATTTTTTGCAGTATAATTAACTGAAACTAAGGAAAAAAATTAAACAGGGTAAATTGGGAAGGGGAAAAAAAAAACAAAAAAAAAAAAAACAAAGAGCTTTTAGTCATCATCGAAGTTCTGTTGTAAAAGGAAATTGGCTGCCAGGTTCTCGTTCTTCTCACAAGCAAAGTAGGCCTGAATAACAAGTCCTTCTGGGAATCCAAGTGCCTTTAGCTATAGACATGAGAGAAAAGGAGCGGTTACTGTTTCATCATTCGTCTGGACACGCACACACGGACACACAATCAGCACTTAAATACAGGACAAAGATTGATTATCCAGTAAAATGTTTAATAGGAACAATAACCGAAACTTAAGGCATAGATTAATCATAGATTAATACTGTATTGCTCTAGTAGGAAACGACGGAGGCGTCTGGCTGGTCCTATGCCATGAATTAGTGCACTGTATAGTGAATATGGTGCAGTTATAGTGTTCCAGTGTGACTCACCCTCTCAATTGCTTCCTTTTCTTGGGGTGTGACCTGGATGTAGTTCATGTGCCCACCACCAGCCTCAGACACACCCCCACCCCCTCCTTGCCCTGCTTCCTGTGCCGGTTCATTCAGCATCTGAATAAACTGCTCCTGGTGGCTGCTGATTTGCTAGAAATACACAGAGAAAAAGGTGACACACCTACCTGCAAGATCTATGTGGTTTGCGTGAGAGCATGTGCAAGTGCATTAACTGGGAGCTCCATCTGTGTGTGTGTGTGTGTGTGTGTGTGTGTGTGTGTGTATACCTGCAGTAATTGGGGGTTCTCTCTGCCGATCTGTTGCAGCAGGGCAGGCAGCAATGAGGGGTTCTGCTGGATGATCTGCCTCATCTGCAGGAACTGAGGCTGATTCCTCAGAAACTCCAGAGGATTAGCTATAAACACAGAAAAAACAAATTATTTAAAACCAAACTATTAATTACACATACACACTGTTCACAAATATCAACGTTTTGATCATTATTAAGGTCCACACTCTACTGAGTAATATATAGCGCTAAAATGACATTAGAAAGATAGGGTAAAAATCCTACAAGTACAGTGAGATTGCATCAGTTACTAGCTGGTCCCTTGAGCAGGGTCCAAAATTAGCACCTGCCACTTGCCAAATGCAAAAATCTATGTTGGCGATTAAAATAAATGAGGTCAGTAGCCATTGGCAGGTTGCTGAAAAAGGCCTACTTCACTACAACCTGTCGTCACAACACACAAGTCTAGTGACTACGTTTTTGAATTCTCCGATTGACCCTTGCTGTCCACCGCTGCTACAGCGCATCGCAAGAGACATGATGTCATTTGACAAAGTGGTGACACGGCATCAAGCTGAAACTAGCGGTAAACGTTAACCGCTAAGAGAGTCTGCAAGTATGTGGTGACACATTTCTGGAATATAGCAACCAAAAAGGGAAAATGAAGAGCATGTTGGAAAAACATGTTGGAAATTTTTTTTCTTAAAATGCAATTAAAAACTAAAAGCTGTAATTTGTTAAATCCCTTTAACTTTTATTCAACTGACAAAAGTACAAAGAAAACTGGAAGTTTCCACAATTACCAGTTTCAGTGGTAACAGGTGAGGCGTCAAACAGGTGAGTACCCATCAAAGGCTTAGTCTTTGCAAGGATGGTTTGTGGTTCACCACTTTGTACCAAATTTCATGAGAGAATTGTCAGTCAGTTCAAATACAATGTTTCACACAAGAATGTCAGGCCTTTTATCTACAGTTAATAATATCCTATAAAGTTCAGGGAGTCAGGGGAAATCTTGGTGTGTAAAGGCCAAGGTTAGAAACCGCTGCTGAATGTGTGTGACCATCGAGCCCTCCGGCAGTATTGTTTGAGAAACCGTCATGTTACTGTGATGGACGTAGCCACATGGGCTCAGCAGTACTTTCAAAAATCATTGTCACTTAACACAGTCCGTCGCTGCATCAAGAAATGCAACCCGAAACTGTATTATGCAAACAGGAAGTAATATATTCATTTTGTGCAGAAACACTGGCGAATTCTCAGGGCTCAAAGTCACCTGAGATGGACCAAAAGATAAAGGGAAGTGTCTGAATCTGATTTGTTGTTTTTGGGGAAAACAGACATTGGATTTTATGTGACAAAGATGAAAAAGATCATCCAGACTGTTACCAACAAAAAGTCCAAAACAGAGCATCTGTGATGACATGGGGGTGCATCAGTGCTCACAGCATGAGTGATCTGCATATATATGTGAAAATACCATTGACGCAGAGGCTTATATTGGTATTTTGGAGAAATGTGCTGCTGTCAAGACAAGATCTTTTCCAAGGAACTCCATGCCAGGCCTCATTCTGCATGACTTACAACAGCATGGCTTCATAGACCTAGAGTGAGTGCGTGAGTGAGTGCGTGCGTGCTTGACTGGCCTGCCTGCAGTCCAGATCTGTCTCCTAATGAAAATGTATAGTGCATCATGAAGAGGAGAATCAGACAACAGTTACCACAGACTTTAGAGCAGCTCAAGTCTTACACACAACAGGAATGGGCAAAAATTCCACTTGCAAAACTGTAAAAATAAGTGTCTTCACTTCCCAAAAGATTAAAAAGTATAACTAAAAGGTGATGTGACCCAGCGGTAAACATGTCTCTGTCCCAACATTTTTTTTAAATTGTGGTGCAGGCATCCATTTTTTATATACACAAATTTGTTTATATTTAACAAATTAGGTTTATCACTGAAAGTCAATTTCATTTCTTTCAATTTCAAAGAAAATCATTTCTTTTTCCCTTTGTCTGTGAAAGGTTCAAGGGAATTTACAAAAGACAGATTTCAGTATTTACTGCATTTTTAGAAAGTGTCCCAACCTTTCTGGAAATGTTGTTTGTAAAAGTTTCAAAGAGTTTCAAAAAGGTCAACCAGCAAGTAATTAGATAAGAATCTGGTCCTGAATATGCCTTTCAATCTTTGTGACAACCCATGCCAATAATTGTGAGTTCATGATCAGTAAATTAGGCTATGCCCACTAGAACTGCTGCTTTATGGTTTACAAAATATCAACGTTTGACACCAATTTTGTTAAGACATGGCAAAAATCCTAGGACTAGTTTGCAAAAGCGGGTTCTGCACGTTATGTAAATTAGCTCAAAATCCAGTGGGAAGTTGATGTTAGAAGTTGCCGACTGCTACGGAATCAAGTGAAATTTTGTCTCTAGGACTTTGAAGACATGGAGTAAAACTTTTTTCAAAAATTTTCCACTATAGCATCAAAAGCAGACTGATTGGGCCCATCTCGTTTGAGTAGCAGGAGAGAGTACTCTAGGTGACCTAGTTTTACATCTCCATTACTGTGTCCCAATTCAAGGGCTGCATTTGAAGACCAACTGCGTCACAGCGGCATGACTAGGCTGTCCCATTTCAAAGACTCCTTCAAATTCGGCTGAGAAATGTGTCCTCCTTTTCCATTGCAATGAAATATCCAACAGGTGGATCCTTCGCCAGCCAACATCCTGAGGTTCAATGCACGCTGGTGAGGACTCGAGAACATGGTGGCGTGAGCAGAGGCGTGAATGGCAACTGAGGAGTACACTTTTAAACGCATGTATTGGGTTTAACTAACGATACGTGTTTGGTCTGAAGCGAAACTTATGCTAATGTTTCGCTTTGTTTCAGGAAGCAAAGAGCAGACGGAGCAAAAAAATTGGCGGTGAAGCATCCCCATCTCTAATAAATAAAAAAATAACAACATTAAGTTTCTGGCTCCATCTTTAAAGAACTTCAGCCTCCACACAGTGGTGCTGTGGCGTGAACAGGAAATCCGCCATGGTGCAGACCTTCTCACTTTGGTTTGGCCTTCGCGGTCTATGTAGCATTTGAAGGACACGCCTTGTGAGACCGCATGCTTCAAAGGATGCTGCCCCTGAATTGGGACACAGCTCATGACTGATGGGCTGGTCTGCACATTTCATTATAGTGGAAAAAAAAGAATAAGATAAACCAAAGTGGAAAACAATAGGGTTCCAGCACTTTGTACTCGGAATATACCTTACAAAGATACCGTACAAATGACATTAAATTAGAAATGTAGTTTATTTTTGATATATTTTAACCTGTTAAAAATGCTGTTAAGATGGATAAAAGGACAAATAATACTTGAACTGTTTTGTCTTTGAGCAAAATATTAAACTGTTGATAGTACAATTATAAAGTTTGTGTGTGTATACTGGTTGAGTGTACAAGTGTGTGTACCGGCTGATCCAGCAGTGGGTTGTGTAGGTGTTGTGCTGGATGGAGAAGAGAGTCCTGTGGCAGCAGCCGGTGCACCCCCTACAGGAGCTGCAGGATCAGAGCCTCCCACATTCCCCTCGCTCTCCACTGGAATCCCCTACACACACATATACACACACACACACAGAGCATGGGATCAAAGTCATTTCATGATCCAAATTTAGCCTTACACAAATAACTTTGTAAATACAGACAATGCTGCAGTAGTGCTGTATTCTGGTACTAGCAGACGCACCATCATATCTAATACTTTCCACCGTTCAATCCTCATTTCTAATCCTTGCCCTACCTAACCTAATCTCATCCATCTCACCCCAATCCCACCAACATTGTTTTCACATCCCTCTCATTCCAGAACACCCAACAATCCTTACCTCATTCCTAATATCTCCTCAAGACCTCATCACGCTAATCTATACCTAATCCCTAACTGATTCCCAATCAATCCATAACCTCCCTAAATTGTAATACCTCTCTAATTCCTACCTCATTCTTAATTGCTTCCTCAATCTCAATCCATCCACAACTCCTCCCCAATTCCTAATTTCACCTAATTTATAATCTCTCTACAATCCCCACATTCCAAATCCCTCCCTTATACCCAAATCTTGATGATACTTCCATCATTCCTAATTCCTAATCCTTCAATATATGCTCCCTTATTCCTCAACATTCTTGCTATATCTATTCTAACCATAAAACTTCCCTCATTCCCAATTCCTCAATCCCAATCATTCCATTCCTCCTCATTCTTAATCTTACTATACTCATTCCTAACTCTCCATAACCCCCCCTTATTCCTAATTCCCATCATCCTTTCCTTATTTCTAATCACACCATGATTCTTCTCTCCTTCCAAATCACTCCTCACTGCCTCATTCCTAATCTCATATTTTGCCAAATCCTTTCATTTCTAACTCACCCTCCCTTCCTCTCAATTCCTTCATGATTCATCCCTCATTCATCCTTCCATCAACCCTCATTCCCAAGTGATCCACCACCCCTTATGATCTGTAATCTGGTTCATCTCCCAATCCCTCTCAGAACCCCCAGCCCCTGCTCCATCCCTTCACCCCCTCACCGTGAGCAGGTACTCGACAGCTCGGTCTGGGTTGTTGAAACTGGCACGCAGCGCCGCCACCACCTGCTCCCTCTCATAACCCATCAACATGATCTCAGTCACCATGTTCTCATACGACTGTCCCGTCACTGTGTGAAGACAAACAATTCATTACACAGAGCCTTCATCCTTATTACGCTAAATGATTAAACATGTACACTCCTCGTGTGCTAACTCCTTCATCTCTTAATGCCTTTTAAGGCCTGTATCAGCTCAGGAGGTTCCTCTGTATATTATGCATCAACAGCTCTAGTAAGCTGTTGGCTAATCAAAACTGTTTTACGTTTTGTGCGATATAAAATTATCCCTGCATAATATTATATTGCCAGAGACATCCAGTGTTCATTATTGATTATACAACATCACCAGAACCGTATATATTTTTAACATCAGTTAATTGCACAGCCAGGTCCATAAGTATTTGGACAAAGACGCTCCACTTTCATTCAAGGGGTTTACCAAAAGAAAATTGTATTGCATTTAGGAATTATAGCCGTTTTTTTTTTAACATAGCTTCCCCCCATGCCCATGAGTTCCAGACATCATGCAGTCACTGACTGCAAAGGATTTGCATCCAAGTATTAAAAATAATCCTTATATTTATAATTAAAATAGTTTGTCCAACTACTTGAGTCTCTGAAAAATGGCTGTAATTCCTAAATAGTTCATGCAATATTTTTGAATCTCAATCACATCTTGATTGCTCAACTTCAAATCCAATGTGGTTATGCACAGAGGTACAATTACAAGAAAATGGCATCACTGTGCAAATACTTGGGGACTGGACTGTATTTATTAGGAATGTCACTGAAAAAAGCTCTGAGTTTTTTGTCCAAAGGAGGAACAAACGGGCAAATCTAACACTATACCAATAATGTTAAAGGTGATCATTAGATAATGATTAAATTCTCTATTTATGATTTTACCACTGTCCTGCTCAACACTGAGCTCAGAAAAATATCACCCATGTGAACATTAAGTAACCTATTTGGAAAAGACTGCAGTCTCCCAATGGAGTGGTCTTTACCCAGAGCAGAAGTCGCCTCGTCGAATATGTTGACATTCGTCAGGCTGCCAGTACTGCAGGATAAAGACAAGACAGGAGACACATCAGACAAGGAAGGTACACTCCATCAGTAATTGCACAGCTACTGCGCTTAACTTACAAAACGAAAATAAGAGGAAAAAAAAAGAAAAAAGTTACACTACTGAAAAGTTACAGTACTGCTGGGCGATTCATCTGGTATAACAGTTTTAATATATGATATGAATTTCACATACCACCACACAAGTGCATAGCTAAAACAGTGTGCAAGGTGTGTGACGCGCCTGATCAGGAGTGTGTGAGGCGTGTGTGACGCGCCTGATCAGGAGTGTGTGAGGCGTGTGTGACGCGCCTGATCCGGAGTGTGTGAGGCCTGTGACACGCGCCTGATCCGGAGTGTGTGAGGCCTGTGTGACGCGCCTGATCCGGAGTGTGTGAGGCCTGTGTGACGCGCCTGATCCGGAGTGTGTGAGGCGTGTGACATACCTGGCAGGTGTAGAAGATGGTGGTATTTCCTCTGGTGCTTTCTCCTCTTTGACGCTGCTTTCGGATGTGGTGTCAGTGGTGGTGGTGGTGGTGTTGGTGGTGGCGGTGGTGGCAGCGGCAGCAGCAGGGGGGACTGTGGGAGTTGTAGTGCTAGAGGTGGAACTACTCGATGATGCTGCAGTAGTTGAAGATTGAGCAGCTGCAGACGCAGCTTTAGGCTGGGAAACATTTACAATAATCAGGCCACACAACCGAAAAAATCTTAATCCTGCACATTCTGCAGAGCTTCTGGAACTGTGGTGGCCATGCTAACAGCAACATTTATCAACAGCAACAGAATCTCAATCTGTAGAAACATCATGCAGCTCCAATATCTTTATATAATTAGAATATATTCATCACCCATCTGAACAGAAGAGGAATCTAAATCAAATCAATATTTGGTGTGAGCACTCTCTGCCTTCAAAACAGCATCAATTCTTCTAGGTACACTTGCACACAGTTTTTGAAGGAACTCGGCTGGTAGGTTGTTCC
>JAOUQY010000021.1:15974582-15990670 GCA_028566355.1 Doras micropoeus
GCTCCACTGACCATACAGGTGCACTTTGTAGTTTTACAGATAGAGACTGTAGTCCATCTGTTTTTCTGCAGACTTTGCTGTTGCAGTGTCTGATCCAATACTACCAGCACAACACACACTAACACCACCACCAGGGTCACTGCAGTGCTGACAATCATCCACCACCCAAATAGTATCTGCTCTGTGGGGGTCCTGATCACTGAAGAACAGGGTAAAAGGGGCTAACAAAGTCTACAGAAAAACAGATGGACTACAGTCTCTATGTGTAGAACTGCAGTGCACCTGTATGGTCAGTGGAGCTGATAAAATAAACAAAGTGTGTAGATACAAGGAGGAGGTTTTAACGTTATGGCTGATCAGTGTACCTACATTCTAGCGTTCTATTGGATCAGAGATTTCAGTCAGACACCAGTCATTTCTTACCTTTGCTACCATGACAACAACAAAGTTCTTCTCATCTATCTTGTACTCCTTCAGTGCGGTGTCATCATTTAGGATTTTACCTGCAAATCAGCAAAAATAATTATAGACAACTGATCAGCAACATATCCATTATTAAGTTGGTACAGTGACTGATCATGTACCAGTGGGTAAGGCATACCTTTTGGTCGTATCACAAACGGTGGACATTTGTGATACGTGCCAAAGTTTGGCAGTAAACCACACTCCACACTCCGGATCAGATTTCTAGTCATGTGCATTATAAATAAGAACTGGCTGCAGAATGTCCAGTTTAGGATACACAGTACACTTACATTCTGCAACTGGAACGAATTAGTTCAGACAGGCAACATTTTTGTACGTAAACAGAGCCACTGCCCATGTCTGTCTCTCTCTCTCTGTCTACTCTATCTGTCTGTCAACACTCTTCCACACAGCCTACAGAGGCACATCAAGAGAAAGACAAACCTGCATAGATCAGCTTCTGTCCAGCAACAGGGAAACTCTCCTTCCCTTTCTCATTCTCAATTTTCTCCTTTAACGCCTTTACCTGGAAAATAAACAGGCAGAGATCAGCGGTGCAGTGGGAGTCTGTGCTACACACACACACTATCATGGACATTATCATGTTTATTGGAAAACAAAACTTAATGAAGCGGTGTGAAGTGTGTTCTTATTATTTGACACAGCCTGTGCTTGTTGTGGACAATAATCAGCCAGACATTAGTGATTTCTGATAGCCGTTTTAGCCAAAGTGCACCAAGTCATACAGCTTTCTGTATGAAACGTAACACAGACCTTTTCAACCAATGTGGAACGGGTTCTTGGACCGGTTCCATTCAGGACTCATTGGAGCCATCTAGCAAACTGGCTCGCATTTTGTACTGTTATTAGAGAGATTCATTTTTATCCAAAAAAAACCCCCACAACAACAAATAAGCATGGATCAGCTATTAATGATAAGATGACGTTTGTTTATTGTTTTTTTAGCGTCATTTCAGCATCAGTGACTACACGTGACAAGCACAAGTTTTTCATCAGTATACATGTTCATCTTATAAACAGTCAATTTTGCATGTCCAATTCACTGTGGGAGGAAACCGGAGTACCCGGAGTAAACCCACATGGACATGGGGAGGACACGCAGACTCCACACAGAAAGGACCCAGACCGCTCTTACCCGAGATGGAACCCGGGACCTTCTTGCTGTGAGATGACAGTGCTACCCACCGAGCCACCGTGCTGCCCGATAAGAAGATGGAGACTATTCTGTGCGGTGTGAATGGTATACAAGATGCTATTAATTGCAGACATAGTTTAAATGAGTGTAAAGCAAACTCAGAGTCAGCAAACACGTTTCTTAATTAGTCATATTATTCATAAAACAAAGAATGAGAGAGGGGAAAAGGGAAATGTTTCACTGGCAGACCACTGTACTCTCTTTTCTTCAGATGATTTCTCACTTCCAACCTGTAGATTATGACATGCCCATTGTGGTTCACTCCCAAAAACCTGCTATTTTTTTTTGGTTCCAGCAGGGAACAACAGGTTCCAATTTATTTTTGGTCAAAATGCCCCGAATGGTTCAGATCTAGGTTGGCGAACAGGAACAGAACCCATTCCACATTGGTTGAAAAGCACCAGCAGAAGCTGCAGCCTTTATCAGGTATTTTGATACGGCATTAAAATTGTTAATGTTATGTTTATTTTCAAGACTTCATTTGTTTGGGGTTGTTTTCTTGTGTCCTGAGGCACTTTTTCTTTGGAATATTTCCAGACATGCACCAGAAACCACTTACCTCGGTGTGTTTACAGACAGTTTTCATGAAAACACAGCACTGTCTCTGATACTAATATCACATAATGCCTGTTCAACATTTACCAGCTGCAGCTTCAATACAAGCCGCCCCATTTCAGGCATTACAGTACATGAAGAAACTCAACACGGGGCACAGAAACTCCATCACCAGATGTTTTTACCATGTAAATACAAATTGATGCAAACAAGTATGATGCAAACAGAAACACTCACAATGGCATAGGTCACTTGAGCAGGCTACTGTGTTACACAGAAGTGTAAATACTTCACTGATTGTGTGTAGTTTAGGAATACTCTCAGGTTATAGGACTTTACTGCTTGCAATTGTTTGTATTATGTACTGTATGGCTAATTTCTAGCAGTATCAGAGCTCAAAGTACATTGAATTCAGGTCTACCAGCATTAGCTTTAGATATTCTGAGTTAATGACTTTTGTAAGTTGCTCTGGACAAGAGTGTCTGCTAAATGCCATAAATGTTAATGTATATTATTTGATAGAATTTATAAACAGCCAGTCAATCAGAAGGTCTGGTGTTCACGTCTGGATGTCAGGGAAACTGGGCTGCTGGGCCACTGAGCAAAGCCCTTAACACACTGCTCAACTCAGCCACCGAGGGATGCAACGCCCACACGGTGCCGGCCCCAAGCCCGGTTAAAGGCAGGGGTGCATCAGGAACGGCATCTGGTGTGAAAACTTTACAGATTAAGATGCAGAAAGCCTTAAGAAAGGAGCAAAAATGTATAAAAAGCTACAACGCGTAAAGTCGTCCATCCTGAAGACTTTACCATGTCGGAAAGCCAACAACGCACTGACACCATAAAACAATGTTTAATAAACTTCTCCTGACAGAAAAAAACATCATATCAGCATGTGGAGTCTGGCATACACGCCCCTGGATGAGTGGTTGCTATGGAAACGATAAGACATTAGAATGAGCGCGTGGCCTCTGCACAGCTGTCAGAGCAGCTGCTACAGAAAACTAATCAACACCTTCTGACCAATCAAACAGCAGCATGGCATCGCGTCATACACCTCAATAATAATCACCATTAGTTTAGAAAAGAAGGAATGCAGTCCTAATAAAAACCATACACACGACAACAGGGACTCGCGTCCGGAGGAAACCTGAGACACACGGAGCAGTGAAGGAACTCTGCGCTCATCTGCGCACAAACACGAAACCGACGGCATTTCATTTGGCTAATTATCCGGCTAACATGCGCGTGCGCGTGATTCAGCAGGCCACGCAATGCTAACTCGCTAACGTTAGCATACTAGCACAACTAGCTCAATGTTCGTAGATCAAAAGTAAGAAAAGCACCGTTTGTTAAAACGAACATTGTTGCACAGAGTTAATAAATAAACGAGCGTCTTGATCGAGACATTTTCCTGACTACTAAAGGAGGCGGAGTTTATTCGTCAACGCCAGCTACGTTAACTCCACAACTAGCCAAAGGGCATGATAGCTAGCTAACTCATTTCAACTTTGTACCACTGCTTAAGAACTAACAATAAATAGCATCATAAATTCTGTAACAGAGACTGTGTCTTGAGGTATAACAGGATGTACACACCAAGTTCACCAACATCAAACATGCTCCTTAGCCATCCTGCTAACGCGGATAACAGAGTTAGCCTACTAGTTAGCCTAGCACCTCGGCGCTGGCGTTCTCAACTTTTGTCGCCCAACAAACTAGCTCACACTTCAGCCGTTCCCCGTGCATGTTCATAATTAAAATAAAATAGCATCCAGTTTCCACGCGTGACGTGGTTTAGCAACTTGTAGTTGTCGCAAACCCGGACTACGTGAGTGCATGTGTAGCGTTAGCATAGCTTAGCAGCAAGCCAACTTTCGCGGCCCCGTGTCTGGAGCTCATCCGCCGCGTAAATCTCTTACCGTCTCCTCCGCGTCGATGTCGATTTTAAACGTCTGCTGCTGCAGGGTTTTCAGTGTGATCTGCATTTTGAGCGGTTTCCGCGCGTGTGTGAGGAGAGACTGTGATCTTTCCCAAGGTGTGACAGTGAGTCCAGGCTATTTTCGCTAGCTCATCACAGCCTGCTCGCCGCCATTACGCTCTCGCCTTTTTTTACAGCGCATAAACAAACCAGGAGCGCACAGCGCATGCGCAGAATCAACAGCACTTTACACGCATGCGCAGTAAGACTACATGACGGGCGCTATGATTTAAGCAATCAGGAACGCCTCCTTGTCTCTAACTGGCTGAGGACGTGTGTTCAAGTCTCAGGCTGTACATACGCTCTGTGGTTCAAGTTGTCTGGATCAGAAATATGGAACGATGTTATATATGTGTGTGCTTTACACCACTGCATCCAACGCTTTGCATTGCACTTGGTGATGTAAGGCTTGGATGCAGCTGCACATCCATGGAAACCCATTCCATTAAGTTCTCTATGCACTGTTCTTGAGCTACTCTGAAGGCCAGATGAAGTTTGGAGGCCTGTAGCGATTGATTCTGCAGAAAGTTGCTGACCTCTACACACCATACACCTCAGCATCCTCTGGCCCCGCTGTGTCATTTTATGTGGCCTCCCACTTCATGGCTGAGTTGCTGTCATTCTCAATCACTTCCACTTTGTTATAATACCACTGACAGTTGCCTGTGGAATATTTTGTAGCAAGGAAATTTCACAACTGGACTTGTTACACAGGTGGCATCCTATCACGGTACCACACTGAAATTCACTGAGTTCCTGAGAGCGACCCATTCTTTCACAAATGTTTGTAGAAGCAGTCTGCATGTCTAGGTGCTTGATTTTATACACCCGTGGCCATGGAAGTGATTGGAACACCTGAATTCCATGATTTGGATGGGTGAGTGAACACTATATTTTGGCAATATAGTGTACTTTTTTAAGTGAATCACATATAAGGTAACTGCATTGACATTTGGTTAATGAAGAATTACTTAGTTTGCTGTAGGTAGGAGGCACTTGTAGCTAAAATGATTTTACTTGTCTTACTGATGGAGAAGCATTGATATTGTCTAAAGATGGAAGCACATTCTCCATCACTCTGAGGTAGCAAAATTCACGCATTGAATAGCCCCAAGTAAAACACTCCTCTGAAAAGTGCCTGTTATAAAACCACCAACTCACACAAATTCCACCCTCTTCCAAAGGCATAAACACCAACCATTTTTTCCTCCTGGAAGTGACAGTTGGAAATAGTGTGCAGGAAGACACACTATCTAAAACACACTGACAAACCATCTTTACTGTTAATGTGCTGCTACTGTAGAGCAACAGACACTCCAGGGTGGGGTACATATGCATTTCATGGATGAACGCTTTCTCCCAGATTTCTCCCAAAAGGGATGGACTACAGAATTTTTACAAAAAATGTTGTTTTTATGTTATGTTTTGTATTATTATTTTTTCCTAGATATGCTCTCCCACGGACAGCAAATTGATTTATTTACATTTAGGAAATGTTTTTTATGGATAAATCTTGAAGATCAGAAACAGAGCTCCTGATTTATGATCTGAGTTTAAAAATCTGAGAAAAAAATCTTTATTTAAATGAATATGAATTTATTCAAACAGCATACTTAACAGTAAGTCTAAAAGTTGTTTTTAATTTACATTTTTTTAAATTACTTTATACTTATAAATGTCCAGTTCAGCCTGTTATCATTCATCATGGCCCCATCACTGTGTTTGCATGTGTAACCGAAAGACGGATTAACAAGGCGGCAGATGCAGAAGCGATGGGAGGTGATAGCCTGCAGGAGCAGAATGGTTTCCCAGATAAAAATTCCCTCAAACACGTCATCATGTCCCTGAGGAGCCGATCCACACATTGCACTGCCAAATTGCTCCAAGTGCTAATCACAACACATTAAGCAGGAAAACTAGGGCTCTAATTATGAAGTATACATTTATTTGCAATGTTTGGCCATGTTTCTCCATATCATACATTTTATTGATTTTTGAAGTGAAAAGATGTAAAAACAATTTCTGCAAAAAATTAATTATAGTATGTGCTCAAGATTGGACATCCTTCAAGTTTTGAGTAAGTCACAGAATGAAATGACCTTGTTAGGTCTTGATTGACTTGTTAGGACTCATTACTCAAATCAAGAATTGTCATTAGGAAACTCTTCAAACCTTACGCTAACACTCAACAATCATGGGCCCCTCTAAGCAGCTGACTGAGGATCTGAAAATTAAGCTAATGTCTGCAAATTATGCTTACAAAGCAGAGGAAGGTACTTAAGGGGGACTGTGGAAGTCAAGGCTAGAAGTGGATAGGTTAGAAAACTCTCAAATATAACTAACTGTATGCTGTATGCTGCACACACAGGTCATGTGTTAGCTGACACATAAGTGGTGTACCATTCTACTTTGCAGCGTTTCTTGCACAAACATGATCTGCATGGAAGAGTCATCAGGAGCAACCCTTACATGTGAACGTATCACAAAAGGCAATGTCTAAAGTACGCAACACATCATGTAGATTAACCAGAATCATTTTAGAAAAAAAGTGCTATGAACTGATGAAGAAAAAATGTAACTCTTTTGCGACACTCACTAAAGATATGTTTAGAGGGAAAAGGCTTGGAGTGAATCTATTATGCTTGGTGTTGTGTGGCAGTCTGTGGCAGAGCAAACATTACATGGTAGATGAAAGAATGGATTCTAATAAATATTACATAAATTCTGGAATCAAATGTGATGCAAACTGAACAAAACTGACACAACTGAAGTTGAATGGAGACCAAGCTCTACAACAAGACAGTGATCTGAAACAACTCAAATTCCACTATGAGCTACTTCAAGAAATCTAAGCTGAAGCTTTTGGAATGAGCCCCCACATTCCTCTGACTTGAACATAATTGAAAATATGTGGGTAGATCTTAAACATGTTGCACATACAAGACGGTCCAAGAACTAGAGAACTAAGAGATCTCAGAACAAGGAATGTTCTGCTAGAAATACCCTAAAACAAGAAAAATCCTAAAACAAGAAAAATCCTAAAACAAGAAATGAAATGTTTCTAGCTGGCTACAAAAAGCCTTCACAAGCTGTGATATCTGCCAAAGGGGGTGTTACTAAGTACTGACTTGGTAGGGTGTCCAAACATTTGCACATACCACAATTAAAATTAATCAAGTATAACGTAACTGTCCATTAACAATTAGAAAAAATGTTATTATTATGCCTCCACCACTAGAGGGCATTATGTTTTTGGATTGTCCATGTGTCTGTCTGCCTGCATGTCCACCCAAGATTCTTGTTAGCGAGATATCTCAAGAAGGAGTCACTTAATGGTGTAGTAGTTACAAGGTATTATAATAACATGAATGAATGAATGATTGTATCATTATATCCAGCAGATGGACAAGAAGGACCAGCTTGTTAGCCTTCTTTAAAAAAATATTTGCTGAAGGGGTTTGCCTTTGTCTTTACTTCTTTTCAATTAAAAAAACATTTATTATTTGTTAACATGTACAGACACCATTTACAGAAAAGTTGGGACACTTTCTAAAAATGCAATAAAAACTGAAATCTGTAATTTGTTAATTCACTTGAAGCTTTATTTAACAAACAAGGGCATCGAGTAGCACAGTGCCACAAGCCAGAGCCAGCAGGAAATGACAGAGGGGCTGCCCAGTGAGGGACCAGCAGCTTCTCAAGCTTCCCTTGCACGTGGAGCTAACTCCCGCCATGGATTATGGGTTAATTGTCAGCTTAATGGAGTATGAGTCAAAGCGCTACTGGACACTGAGTCTACCATTTCACTTTTGCAGCCTGGGGTGCTTCCTGACAGCGAGAGTGTCGACTTAGACAATTGGCAGCCAAAGGAAGTGCAGTTATGGATAGTTACAGGAGCCCAGGTGGAAATGTGGGGCAAAAAGTAGCTGTGTGTGAACTTGGGGGGCCTGAATTTTGGTTGGCCACTAGTTCACTAGTCACTAGTTCTTTTGGGGTGACACTGTTGTTGGTGGAGGAGCTGAACACACAGCGCCACCAGTAGTGGGTGGTTCCCAGGAAGCTTTGGGCAACACTCACAAGCAGCTCAACTGTCACCATCATGAGCTGCCTGCCTGTCAACCTACCCCCACGCGAGAGCCAAGAGATAATGCTGCTGAAACCCATGAACTCATGTGTTGTCCATGAACTGTGGGAGCTTAGCAGCTGGAACGAAAACAGAAGCTATGGGAATTATTATGCCGGTTCATGGATATTTTTGCAGCGTCCGAGGAAGACTGTAACTGCACTGATCTCGTTCAGCACAACATCAAGACCAGAAATGCCATGCAAATCCGGCTATGCCCACATCGGCTTGAACTAGCGAAAGAGAGATAGCTGAGCAGAGGATTAAAGAAATAGCAGCTGAGTGAATCATTGTGCGATCTAACAGCCCATGGGCTGCTCCAGTTGTGCTAGTGAAGAAGAAAACAGGGGACTAGAGGTTTTGTGTTGACTTTTGGCATCTGAACGACATGACTAATGTAGATCCTAACCTTGTTCCTCGCATAGATGATGCTTTGGACTGTGTAGCTGGCTCAGCTAGGTTTAGTTCACCTCCGTAGCAGGTACTGGCAAGTAGCATTAGCACCCAATGCTAAGGAAAAGATGTCATTTATACTGGGGACTGGGTTATGGCACTTTACCATAATACCCTTCGGACTCTATAATGCTCCAGCAACTTTCGAGTGGCTCATGGAATGAGTGCTTGTCAATATTTCCAAAAGCCCCTGCATTGTTTACTTGGATGATGTGCAGGTTCTTGTGCCCAATTTCAAGGACGCACTGGCTAATGTGGAGTGAGTGTTTGAAGCTATCAGAGCAGAGAACTTGCATTTCCATATGGGGAAGTGCAAGTGGCTACAACGGTGAGTGGACTTTCTGGGTCATGTTGTTAGCAGCAATGGAGTTAAGACAGACCCAGAAAAAGTGCGAGCTTTGAAGCTTCCTCAGAAAACGCAAGATAGAGAGTTGTAGATGATTTGGATGCCATTTAAACAGGCTTTACCCCAGAATAGTTTCTCCCACTTCATGCTGAATGATGGAGAAGTTCATGTCCAATCAACAGTTGTTTAAATACATTCATCATGGACATGAAGGTCATGATAATATTAAGCTTTCAGTGGTTTCTTTGAACTGTTCTTTTTTGGGGGGAGAATGAGTGTACAATATACAGCATATCTTTAATAAGAACAAAACAAGAATTTTTGTTTAAAAGTTTTAATTTTGGGGGGGTTTCTGAATTCAAAATTAACCTGCTTTATTAATTCAGTGGTATTGAAAGCTCCAAATGTCTTTTACCTTGCCATGACCTTCCTGTTAGTCATCATGATTGAGTACAGTTTGTAGTGATTGAGTACGATGATTGAGTACGGTTTGTTTGACATTGGATTGACCAACACAGTACAATGGTAACATCAAGGAGCTCAGTGCAGATCTGAAGAAGATTGTAGATTTGCACAAGGCATGAATGTCTCTTGGAGCCATTTTTAAACAACTGTATATTCCAAGATCACCGGTTCAAACTATTGGATGCAAGTTATTGGGAGGTGTAGCCACTTTGCCAAGGTCTGGAAGAAAACCCAAAACTGTCATCTTCAGCTGAAAGAAAATGGGTTCACTGGTCAGGAACAACCCAAGAACCACCAAGGTACAGGCCTACCATGAAACAGAAGCTGCTGGAACACCAGTGCCACTGTCTACAGTCAAGAAAATTTTACATCACCATGGACTGAGAGACTGCCATCCAGGAAAGAAGCCCCTGCTCCAAAATTGACACCTTCAAGCTCCACTGCAGTTTGCAGCTTACTACACTGCCTTCTGAAGGAAGGTTTTATGGTCAGATGAGACAAAATTTGAGTTGTCTGGCCACAATGACCAGGAGTTTGTTTGAAGGAGTAAAGATGAGGCATTCAACCCCAAGTACACTGTCCCAGCTTATAAGCATGGTGGTGGTAGCATCATGCTTTTGCTGCCAGTGGAACTGGTACCGTGCGCAAAGTGTATGGAATAATGAAGAATTAAGATTACACGAGAATTCTTCAGCATAACCTCAAACCATCTAGTCAATTGAAACTTGTACACAATTGGGTTCCAACAGGACAATGACCCCAAATACACAACAAACTAGCTGTGGAGTGGATAAAGCAGGCTGAACTCAACCCTATCAAAAAAAAAGTCAGGTCCATGCCAGGAAACCAACAAATTTAACTGAATTCTACCAATTTTGCCAAGAAGAGTCAAATATCCAACCAGAGTTCTGCCAGAACCTTGTTGATGACTACCAAAAGCAACTGGCCAAGGTGCAACTTGCTAAAAGAAATTTAACCAAATATTTTTGACCCTGTGTTGATTTCAGGAAACTCCCCCCAAAATTAAAACATGTGCATCAAATTGTTGTTTTTTTAAATTAAAGATGCATGTTGTACACTCATTCTGCCTCAGAAAAAGAACAGCTGAAAGAAATCATTGAAAGTCCAATACTGCCATGGCATTCATGCCCATGATGAGTGTATGTAAAGTTCCACCCATAACCGTATCCTGCAGATTATGAGAATGACTTTAACTTGGTTAAAACCCCTGTACGAGTGGAACAGAAGACTGCAGACCTGCATGTGTATCGTTATCTGATAACTTTATTAACAAGTTAAAAAAACCCAGATGAATTACAATATTTACAGAATATCCAGAAATCAAAGTGTAAACAACAAACTTCTAGTCAACGTCACGGGTTTCACAGGAAGAAGGCGAGATGGAGGGGCTACTGTCCAACTAACTCCAAACAAAACAAAGAAACAAACAAACAAACAAACAAAACCCTAAATCATATGTACAACAATCCAGTGTGTTCAGAATTTAACGGTTTCTGTCTTTTACAAACTTTTAGGCTTACAAAGAAAGAAACGTTTTAAATTTTTTTAAAAGGTAGAAAAAGAAAAGTATTTCCTATAACCACACAAAATGACGTTTTTTTTGTTAAATATGGACGACACCAGAAAATCCCCACCACATTCCCAAACACTTGACATGAAGCTTCTGTAATAAAAAAAAAAAAGAAGAAAAAAGAAAAAAAAGAGCAGATAACCCAGAATACAGCTGGATTCCTCCCTTCAAGAAAGACAGTCACGTAGGAGAGCTTTGTTTCTACTAATGTTATGAATTCTGACGTATTTATAAATTATTTTTGCTTCATTACACACAGAAATGTGCAGAAATCAAACTTTTATTATGCAGGTAATTGTGTAATACTATGATAAAAAATACAGTCAATTATTACAATATTTTGTTTAAAAAAAGTTTACTAATTTATTCTGAGAATTCGCTGAGAATGATGGGACTGCGGTAGAACGGGACAAAATTTATCTCACTGCCCAAAAGTTTTTCCCTTATGATGAGACGTGACTGTATTGTAACTGCACCAAATTGTGTTTGGGAAGAAATGGAGCAAAATGACTTCAATAATAATAATAATAATAATAATAATAATAATAATAATAAGGCTTCAGGGTTTTTGAGCAGCAACTTTCATCGCATACAATCTATTCATTGTTCCTTTAAGGAGAAGCATAAAAACAATTATTCAAAAAAAAAATTGTCATAATTGCTTGTTGGGACGAGCTGCTCGATATAAAATAGCTAAACCCAAAATGCTACTCTTCTTCAGTTTGTTTCCTGTAATTCATGCACAAATAAAATGGAGCCATGGAGTTGAAAGGTGCTTTAAATTATTACATAAACAGTTTTTTTTTTTAGTTTTGCTTTCATACATGATGGAGTGCAGGAACATGCCATAAAAGCAGCAAAAATGAAATAAAAATTTTGAATTAAAAATAGAATAAAACTACAGTAGCAATTTGCTACAGAACTTTGGGGCCCAGTGTTTGTCCATATACTAAAAAAAAAAAAAAAAATTAAATAAAAATAAAATCAACAAACTTGATACAAATAAGATGGCGACTATTCCTGAAGGAATTCAGCTACAGGATTAAAGATTAACACAAGGCTAAAAATGTAAAAAATATTGAATCTGTAAGCCAGCATTCAGGTCAAATCACACGATCTGCGTGCCAAGTGTTAGAGAATCATCACAGCTTTGTAATTAAACTGCTAAAATGAGGAACAGCCGTCATTTTAGTCTGCTGAAGCTGTAATAAAAACCTGACTGTGTGAGTTGCAGTAGAAATAATTTCACTGGGATGTAGCTGTTTATAAGAGATGTCTAATAAATGGAGCCATAATATTAACATATTTAAATGTTAAAAAAAAAATCTGTAATTTATTTTTCTGAACATATATAACAGCAAATTTTATATGTTGATAAATGTGCCAAATCTATATAACTAAAAAGATATCAGTGACCTGATTATTGGTGTTTAAAGTAATTTCTTAATTATTATTATTAAAATTTTTGACAATTTGGCAATGTTTATGTGACTCCAAAATCCAATCCAATCCAGTAAGCATTTGCTACAAAATCATATAAAACAAATAATACATTTATTTATCGAGAAAAATAGAGACCAATATAGCTATAAATATAAATATCATAATCATAATGTCTACTCCTTTTACGTAAGCCAATAAAGTATCTTCTAGATTAAATTCACATGAAATGTCACTGATATTAACCTGCCATGGGGTGTTGGGGGTGCTTAAACACAAACTGTTCTTTTAATACAATTAGAATGAATTATTTGTCATATTTGTCCCAGTGCATGTTTGAACAGGTCTACCATTCAATCTTTAATATATTTAGCATTCAGAATAAAAGGAAAAAGGGGGGATTTTTAAATTGTCACCTTACAGGAAGTGTTTATTTGACCTGAACAGAGCTCTTACAGATTCGTCACTATTGGTTACCAATATATTATTAGCATCTGTCCTATGGGACCAAGTCACACTTTTTAAAGGATCAGCGATTTTAACACACAGCTAGGATGTAACACAACCTATAGAACCCATGTTTAACACTTAAAATCTAACAATGCTTCAAAACCATAAACAGTTTTGCTTTTTTTCCTCACTTTTTAAAATCAAGTGTCCATGAAGCAGCCTAGTTTTTTTTTTTTTTTTTCAACAACAAACCGTACACCATTATAACACAGTACAATTCTATATGTCATTTTTGGTCTCTCAATCCTCCTCATTTTGAACAGAACTCTCCGACTGGCTGGACTGATAAACTCTCTCCACTTCTGTAGTGTTAGCTGATTGGTCAATGCCTCCATCTGTTATTGTGACCGAGGCAACTGGGCTCATAGCTCTCATGTTGCTGTTAACAGTCCTGAAAAGGAAAAAAATGTCTCAAATCAAGTTTGAAGCTGTTGTTGTTATTATTAGTAGTAATAGTGCTGTCAAATTAACGAGTAAACAAAGGTGTTAACGAATGCATTAAAGAGTTAACCATGATTAAAAAAGTAACACCACTAAAAATTTTAACACGGATTAAAAATTAGTTTAAATACGCAAACCAGCAGCACCATCACTGAACACAAACCTTCTGAAATTGAGCGTTACGTTACTCGTTTTAGGCTGCATTCTGATTCCCTAAACTGTATCCCTGCTCCCTACACACTGCACAGGGTACAGAACCCCAAGGGATCTTCATAGGGAACTCAGTCTCAGGAACAGCACTCGGCTGTATTTAACACGATAAATCAAACAACACTGCTCAGACTAATTATGTACGCTGTAGGCACTTTTGAAATAAATGTGATGAAACGGCTATGAACTGTGGGTGATGTCTTTTAATGTTTTACTGTGTGTTTTGGTTGTCATTTAACTTTAACTCTAACATTAACTCCTGCACAGTGCTCTGATCTCTCGTGTTCAGTGTTCTCGTGTTCAGGATCTCCTAGCCTGTCATTAGCTATCATAAATCATATCATTGCTAAAGTTGAAAAGAGCAATGGAGAATGAACAAGTTGTAGCTCTTTTCAGGTTGCTATATTTTTGTATGTTACATCGGTTTTACGAGCGACGGAGACGACAAAAGCGACACATCCGCACAACACATATGCAAACAAGGGAAAGCCCTTCCATTGCGGGGGCGGGTGTCTGAGGTAAAGTCGAATCAGCCAATCACGTAGCAGCAGCACGACAGAACTTCCGGTGAAGTGATATACCCATGTTCCCTAGCTCCCTACACACTGTGCAGTTCCCTTTAAATTAAAAAAAATGAAAAGACATCAATCATCTTTAATATTTCACTTTTATCAAATAAAGTCAAGTGAATAACGAGGCAGCATTCAACAGTCGTTTCTCTTAAAGTAGACCAGTGAGAAATGACATTTTCTCTACGATTTCCCTCATGCCTACCTACATGTAAACGCAAATCAAAATGTGCATTAAAACCGCAATAAAAAAAATGAATCACACAAATAAATAATCACATGACAGCTCTAATTATTATCATTATTATTATTATTATTATTAGTAGTAGTAATAGTAGTAGTGTTAATAATTGTAAAAAATGTAATAAAATTAAATTAAAAATAGGAATAATGTCATTTATGTATTTTCTGTGGTGCTTTTGATTGACTTGTACTACATGACTGAAGGCAGGACACTCACATGCCGTGGCGGAGAACATGACGTTCCCATTCCAAACTAAGAGAAAATGTTCGGCCACAAAACTCACATGGAAACTTTTTCCCTGCACTCGGAGAACACGGCATCATCATTTCTGTAACAGCACACCAAAGGAGGTGGGGGGCGGGAGAGAGAGAGAGTGACTGTGACTAGGAAAAATGGCTTAATTAATATATATTTTTAATAGTTTAAAACACTTGTACATGTTTCCAGTTCCTCAGTTCTGTTTAAATGTGTTGAATAAAAAGTTAAATAAATGTATAATTCAAATGAACGCATTTTCATGAAAACATAATCATTCTTAAAAATATGGTAGGCCATAGGCAGTGGTGTAGTTTATTGTTTACCTGCTGTTTCTGCTTCCTGTTTACTCTCTTCCTGTGTGGCTGTCACTTCCTCCTCCATCTCTTCCTCTTCCCCTCTTCCTGCCTCCTCGGTTTGCTCCTCTTCCTCAATGGCCACCAGTTCCTCCTTTTCTTCCTCTTCCTCCTTCACTTCCTCTTCTTCTTCACTGCTTATTTTCTCTTTCAGAACATCCAGCTGGTCCAGATTCACTCGGCCCATCAACTCAAAGTTACGGATCACCTGGAAGCAAAAGCAGGACATAAATAAACAACTTTATCACCACAATACAGAATGGAAAACCATCAATATGTGTCATCAGAATAGCATCTGTGTGTTGTGGTGTTTAAGACAGAGCCACAAAAAGTGCTGCAGTTTAAGTAGGAACACTACATAGGAACAGAGGACTGAGGCTGAGGCTGACCTTGTGTTCATCTCGGAGGTGATCCTCGAGCTGCTGCTGGTGTTTTGTGTCATAGTAACATAGTCGACACTCATATGGTTTGGGCTCATCGTGTTTGTCGATGTGCTGCTGCAGACTGTCACCATTCGAACATGTGAACGTGCATTTATGACAGCGGAAGATCAACCCGTCCAGGTGACGAGACAGTTTAGAGCGAGACACTTCCAGGGGGATCACTCGCTCCTCTTGGGGAACAGAAAGAGAAATGATAATCAGTACAATGGTACAGAGAACAGTGGTTAAGAAGATGGTGGTGAAATGTATAGTGTAGTGGACAGTAGTGTAATGGACATATGGTGGTATATGGTGATGTAGTATTCACTGGTGTAGGGGACATTGGTGTCATGGACTGTGCTGTGGTGAACAGGTGTGTAATGTATGGTGGTATAGAGGACAGTGTTGTGGTGTACAGGTGTGTAATGTATGGTGGTATAGAGGAC